>CABHPR010129304.1:1605-15285 GCA_902168415.1 Peromyscus melanophrys
CTCTCTCTCTCTCTCTCTCTCTCTCTCTCTCTCTCTCTCTCTCTCTCGACAGGGTTTCTCTGTGTAGTCCTGGCTATCCTGGAACTTGCTCTGTATACCAGACTAGCCTCGAACTCATAGATCTACCTGCCTCTGCCTCCCGGGTGCTGGGATTAAAGGTGTGTGCCACCACCGCTAGGCAGGGTGTGGGTTTCTAAATAGGACCAATAAAGGGAAGGGGGAGGACCCAGGGGTGTTGTAAAATACCCAAGCCGGCTTCTGGCTATGGGATTCCCAGCCTTAGGGCTCCACCCATCATGAAGGGATAAAGCTGGTACTTTTCTGTTCTTTGTGGCCTTGTCTTCTGTGTTTCATTGACATTCAATTCTTTTTTTTTTTTTTTTTTTTTTTTTTTCTCGAGACAGGGTTTCTCTGTGTAGCTTTGCGCCTTTCCTGGAGCTCACTTGGTAGCCCAGGCTGGCCTCGAACTCACAGAGATCCACCTGGCTCTGCCTCCCGAGTGCTGGGATTAAAGGCGTGCACCACTAACGGCTGGCTGACATTCAATTCTTTGTGTTAGGGAAGTCCAGAGATCCCCTAGATCAGTGGTTCTCAACCTGTGGGTCATGATGTCTTTGGGGTCAAATGACCCTTTCACAGGGGTCACCTAAGACCATCAGAAAACACGATTATATTACGATTCATAACAGTAGCAAGATTACAGTTAAGAAGTAGCAACAAAATAGCTTTATGGTTGAGAGTCACCACAACATGAAGAACCTATTAAAGGGCTGAAGCATTAGGAAGGATGAGAACCACTGCTCTAGATGACTACCAGCACCCCTGTTACAAGACAATTCAGATAATCTTATAACATTCATACAATATCCTGAACAAATATTGAAGGAGTACGTTTCTGTTTGAAGACTGTGGCTAGTTGCTGAGGTCTTGAAGAAAGGGAGAAGAGTCAAAAAATATCTGGAGAAATGAGTGAGGAGCTCTTTTACAGAGGAAAAAAAAAACCATGCCTGTTTTCTTCTTGCACAGTATAATGGTTCTGTCTGTCCCTGGGGAGATAGGCTTGTACTGATCAATCTGAAGATGTATTTGGATATTCAGGAGATAACTTTGTAAGTTCCTACTGTGTATCATCTAAATTCAGACGTGAGCGCTGTAGGTATGTTTAAGATTTCAAGAGTTGAAGCAGCAAGAGAAAAGAAATGGCTTAGTTTAATAACGCTGTAAGAATGTAAGTACCAGTAGTGTGATGTACAAGTGCAACCTGATCGTAATTATACTGATTGTGTAAACAGCTCCCCTGTGTAGACACGCCGAGACGCCACTGCTGAGTATCAAGCCTTAACAGCAACTGCCAGAAAAATCAATAAGTCTTTTCCCCAGGAACCAAAGATATATGGGTTACTAAAACCCCTAACAATTGCCCATAAAGTGTAATGTCTCATTATATTAATGCCAAAGGAGGTTTGCATTTTATTTCCTAAATAATAACAAGATTGCAAATTAAAGGACTGGTTGACAGAGTGATAAACATTCATGGCAGCACAGACAAATCAATAAGAGAATGAGATAAAAAGAAATGGAACCCGTTTCTCGGCGGTGTGTTCATTGACTGTCCTAGGCTGAGCCCTGCTCACCCGTGTTCTCATTTTGCCTGCCCGCAAATCCCACGTCGCCAGGGCACTTGTGCATCTGTTCTTCCCTCGACGGTAATTAACTCCTATTAACATTCATGAAGATCGAGTGTGGACATTCAGTACAGGTGACACACCCAGTCAACTGCGAAAGGAGGTGGCTTGTGGAAACTAACACAGAATTGGAACTGCAGCCTCAAGACCAGTGCTTCTCAACCTTCCTGATGCTGTGACCCTCTAATACAGTTCCTCATGGTGTGCTGACCCCCCACCACAAAATTATTTCATTGCTACTTCGTAACTGTAATTTTTGCTACTGTTATGAATCACAATGTAAATACCTGACATGCAACCCCAAAGGGGTCGCAACCCACAGGTTTGAGAACCACTGTACAAGACAGAGATGGTTCATGCCACGAGCATTGACACCTTGGAGAAATCCAGGCAGGGGTAGGTAAGCGGAGGAGGATCCAAACTTCACCATTGCAGGATTTAGCTTGTTATATTGTTACTGTTATTATATTTCATTTTTGGAGACAAGATATTGCTCTGTAACCCAGGCCAGCCTAGAATTCATCACGTAGCCCAGGCTGGCTTTGAACTCACAGCAATTTTCCTGCCTCAACTTCCAAATTACTGGGATTACTGGCATGAGTTGAGGCAGGGTCTGTCAGATATTTAAACTTCTGAAGTTCGAAACTGCCTTTCGCCCAGGGTCGTTTAGTTGTTGGTGGCCAGCCAGGACTCATGGGCAGAGTGTGTTTTATTTAGCCATCCTCCTGCTCCAGGATTCTGCTTTTCAGCACTCATTCCTTTATCTTCCCATCTTAACCTGCTGTTAGGCTGGAGAGCATTTCACAGCCCTGAGGGGGTGGGGAACACTACTGTTTAGCAAGGCATGATGGCAAATGTCTTTAATCCCAGCACTTCAGAGGCGAGAGGCAGGCAGGAGGCTCTCTGAGTTCGAGGCCAGCCTGATCTACATAGCAAGTTCTAGGCCAACCAGGGCTACACAATGAGACTCTGTGTATCATGAATCTTAAAAGTTCTTATTAATAAAATCAAACCTGAGCCAGGTATTGGGGTGAAATGCTGGATGGTCAGAGAGACAGAACAAGCCACAGCTATCTCACCTCGCCAGATCCTCAGCTGGTCTTGTTTCCTCAGACTGGAGGTCTCTGAGTCTTTATCCAAAATGGGTCTCAGCTGAACTGTTGCTAGAAGCCTGAACGCTTAAACCAGGCCAAATGCTTAACCAGGACAAATGCCTAACCAGGCCAAATGCCTCTCCAGGCCAAATGCTTACCCAGGCCAAATGCCTCGAGTTTCTTCACGCCTTATATACCTTTCTGCTCTCTACCACCACTCCCTGGGATTAAAGGCTTGCTCTCTGAGATTAAAGGCATTGTCACCATGCCTGGCTATTTCCAATGTGGCCTTGAACTCACAGAGATCCAGAGGGATTTCTGTCTCTGGAATGCTAGGATTAAAGGCGTGTGCTACCACTACCTAACCTCTGTTTAATATTGTGGCTGTTCCGTCTCTGACCCTAGATAAGTTTATTAAGGTACACAATATTTTGGGGAATACAATACCACCACAACTCTGTCTCAAAAACAACAAACAACAAAGACAAAATCCAATAAAACACAACTGTTACATCTGAGTGTTCTTTGGGAAACTGTTTTTGAACGATATCTTCCTTCCGACCTGAGATTTTTGTAACAGCAAGATCTCATATATATATATTTAGTGTTGTAGAGCAGTTTCTCATGCGTTGTCTCCGTCGATCTTCAGACAAGCAGATAAAGGCTGTTATGTGTGTTTTATAGACCATAAAACTGAGACTGGTAGGGATTAAATGACTTGAAGATGTACAGTTAATAAGCTGGGCAGCTATAATTTGATCAACTGGCTTTAAGGCCAGGCTTTTCTGCATTATGGGTGTTATTGATAGTGATACTTTATTTTTTTGGGTGTGTGTGTGTGTGTAGGTTTTTCCTTTCTGTTTTTGGGCATGTCTGTGCAGCATATGCATGTATGCACGTGTGTGTTTGGTGTGTGTAAAAGTGCGTGTGGAGGACAGAGGTGGATGTCAGGGATCTGTGATTGCACTCTACCTCATATATTGAGGCTGGGTCTCGCATTGGAGCCTAGAGATGGCCAATTTGGCTAGTGTAGCTTGCCGGCTTGCTCTGAGGATCCCCAGTCTCTATCTCTCAGGGGCTGGGATGACCGGTAGGCCGGCACGCCTACCCAGCGTTTGTGTGGCTACTAAAGGTCTGTTTGTGTGACAAATGCTCTACCCATTGGGCCATCTCCCCAGCCCCAGTATGTTCATTTTCTCTCTTTATCTCTCTTTCTCCTCCCTCCTTTTGTCCCTCTCTCCCGGTCTTCTTTTTTCTCTTCCTTCCTTTCCTCCTCTTCCTTTTTTTTTTTGAGACAGGGTTTCTCTGTGTAGTCCTGTCTGTCTTGGAACTCACTCTGTAGGCCAGGCTGGTCTCAGACTTAGAAATCCACCTGCCTCTGCCTCCCGAGTGCTGGGACTAAAGTTATGTACCACCACGGCCTGGCTCTTTTTTTCTTTTCTGATACAGGCTTCTCATGAAGCCTAGACTGGCCTTGAACTTGCTGTGTGGTGGAGGTTAGTATAGTCAGTCCTAAACTCCTGAGCCTCCTATCTCTGCCTCCCAAGAGCTAGGATTACATGTATTTGCAAGCATGCCTGGATTGGGATATATACACATACATACATATGTATGTATGTATGCATATATGTATATATGTGTGTATATACATACATACACACACATATATATTCTCCTGTTTTAAGGCAAGCAAGCATAGAGAACAGTTTAATAACCTGGAACTCCACTTGATTTGGGTTATACACAGCCCCCCCTCTAATAACATACTTGGCACCCTGAGACCCTTACACCCCACTTGAACAGTGTTCCTAATAACCTGTTAGCAATCTAGGACTCCCACCTGCCTTGAGCTGCATATATACCTGACTTCAAAAACGGAATAAGTTTTTCCCTTCCTAATGACCATGGCAGTTTCTATTCAATCATATTCCTAGTTATATCTGGGCACCATACAAGATGGGGTGATTTGGCCTCAACTGGTTTTGGGTTACATGTGCAGTAAGGCAAAACGTATGTCTTCGAGTGGACTTTTAGGGAGAGTCCTCTACTTATCATCTTAGGCCTATGCATAATTGGTGATGCATATTATTAAAATCAGAGTATAGATTTAATTATAATGTCCCATTACAGAAAGGGACATGTGCAACACAAATAAATGACTATGTGATTTTTTTTTCTTTTTTTTTTTTTGGTTTTTCGAGACAGGGTTTCTCTGTGTAGCTTTGCACCTTTCCTGGAGCTCACTTGGTAGCCCAGGCTGGCCTCGAACTCACAGAGATCCGCCTGGCTCTGCCTCCCGAGTGCTGGGATTAAAGGCGTGCGCCGCCACCGCCCGGCAAGCTCCCTCTCTTGAACACCATAAAAAAGAACTTCAAAGGATAATCAGGACTCCTGGGTATCTTCACTCAGGTGACCTACTGCTCCCTCACAGCAAGTGTGACAGGGTCCCAGACCTTAGCACAACTGACTCCATGATGGACGTGCCATGCAGGTTGTAAAACTCAGCACGGAGACAGCACCACCAGCCAAAATGCAAAGACCTAACCCATCCAAGTCCATAGTTCTGGGAAAGTCTCCAACTGTACTAATGCTGGGGGATATTCATTCACACTGTGGACCCTGAGTTTGCATGTGATTAAATAAAATTAACCTTGGGTGGGGAGGCTGAGTTAGTAATTAGTTGATAGAAAGTAATCAGAGAGCATCAGAGGGCATCAGGGAGAAATAGAGAGTCACAGGAAGTAGTGAGGATAGATTTGGAGTGGCACAAGTTTTTGGTTTGGTAAAGTGGAAAAATGGGTCTTTTCAGAGACACCAGCAAGGAGAGAAGGTTAGCTTTTTACTACTCAGCTTCTTTGAGCTTACAAGTTTTCACCTCAGCCTTTGAATTTCAAGTTTTATTTATAAGTGGAACAATAGGGATTAAAGTTTCCTTTAGCTGCAACCATAGGGCAGACTTTTGCCTGAGTGGCCAGGTTGCTGCTAAAGAAGCAGATTGGTAACTGCAGACTCGCAATCACTGGCTGAAATAGCAGTAGATTAAGGTGCAGCCACTGCTGAAGTTCAATCATTTGGCGCTCCAAACCTGCCACGACCACAAGGACAGAGAAGCCACACCAGCCAGCTCTGCTGCAGTTGCCTTGGGTCTTTTCATGCAAGAACTCACAGCAGGTGGCTGCTGCTTGCCAGGATTCAGGAAAGCAGGCTTGCACTTGGATATTGTGGGAGGGGCTTGAGTTCCCCGCCACTGCTGAGAAGTCAGCAGATTTGGTGAGATATCTGGGAAGTCCTTTAGGGAGAGTTAAATAATATTCAAAAGAAAGTCTTTCCCTTGTTAAGAACAGGGAACATCACAATGCAGGGTGCTAGGATCCTGCATAGTGCTACTATGGATGATTTGAAATGGAAAATTTAATTGAGGGGATAAGTGGCTTAGCTGGGATTGACATAATGTTGATTGTAATTACTATCACTTTGGTAATTAATATTTTCTCCTTAAAAAGTGGTTTGATAACTGTGCCAAATATGATAACTTGATTGCTAAGATACAAGCCTTAGAAAGACTTACTAATGAAAACAAGAAAAATTTGGCTGATAAGATACAAGTCTTAGAAGGACTTACTGTTATTGATAAGATACAAGCTTTAGAAAGACCTACTAATAATAAATAAAGACCACTAACAAAATTAGAAAAATGCGCAGATGCAGACAGGAATTTAGATCAGGACCTACTGCCCCATTGCATGATAAAACTGAAGAGAAGTGGCCTAAGGTTATTAGAACACCAACCTTAATTTATCCAGTTACCATACAAGAATGATGACCAGATGGTAAGCACCCCCAAGGCTATGCAGAAATTAACTGGAGTCCTGTAGAAATGTTAGATTTGAAGACATTTAAGGAAGCAGTTGTTTCATGTGGTATGCATTTACCCTTTGAGAAACAGATGCTAAATTCATGGGCATCTAGGGAGAGAATTATTCCACAAGACTGGAAAGATTGTTGCAGCAGTATTGGAAGCTGGTCCTCAGTTACAATGGAGAACATGATAAGAGAGAGGAAACTAGGGTCATAGAACAATGAGGTAGGGCTAGAGGTAATGAGATTTCCCAGACCAGCTTCTTATGAGGACCAATATGCTAATTTGCAAAGACAGTCTCTATTTGATGATAATGCCTTAATTCTATGCCGTATATAAGCTGTGAATGCTTGGGACAGGGTTGAAGAATCAGGAAAGAGGACTGAGTCATTTATTAAAATTATACAAGGCCCATAAGAAGCCTTCACTGATTTTTTTTTTTTTTTTTTTTTACAAAGATTGACTTCAACTGTAAATAGAAGAATATCAATCAGATCCAGAAGTTAGGCAAATATTAATTGAAACTTGGGCTTTTGAAAATGCTAATTCAGAACACAGAAAGGTGAGTAGACTTTTAAAGCAAGCTCAGCACTCATAGACAAATGGATCTGATAGTGGATATCAGATAACTGACATTGGATTTCATACTTATAATGACATTTGGATAGGAGAGATGATTTCTAAAAATTTTAAGAAAAATCAAAAGGTCAGATATATTAATTGTGGTAAACTAGGTCATCTGAAAAGGGGTTGTAGGCAAGGTGTTCCTAGAAACAATGTTTTTTTTTTTTTTTTTCAAGAGATAATCTAAACAGAGGCCCCCAGCCTTCTGGAGTATGCAGAGATGTGGCAAAGGCTGGCATTGGACTAATGAATGCAGATCAACAAGGGCCAGGCAAGGTAACCCTTTGCCATCAGGAAATGCCTTAGGGGACCTCTCACAGGCTCTGATGTCAAATGTTGTCCAATTTCCCTGTCAGCATTGGGGAAACCCTTCCACAGAGCAATTAAAAAACCTGACACCTGTTATTAAAAACAATACTGCTCTAGATGCCAGAACAGCTTCAGTAGATAAAACAAAATTTTCAGAGGTACAGGTCATAAAAAGAGGGAGCCAGGACCACAATTTACACCCCTAGGACAATGACAAGGTAATGTTTTGTCAAGCCCAAAAGAGACACTTAACTTTTGGAAGGGTAAAACATGCAATAGAACTGCCCCCCCCCAATGTGACAATAAATCTACAAATTGTAAAATAATGAAATACATTATATATTGAAATATATTTCTGTGCAGCACAGAAAATGAAACAAGGACCAGGGACACCATGAGTGCCATCTTGAGGTGAAAACGACCATTCACAAAACCTACCTTTAAAATGGTTAACTGACAAACCTGTGTGGGTGGAACATTGGCCTTTGACAATAAAGAAAATTATAGACATGAGAACAGTTGGTACAGGAACAGCTAAATGCTCAACATATTGAAGAATGAAACAGTTTTTGGAATCTTCCTATATTTGTTATTAAAAAAGAAATCTGGAAAATGGAGAATGTTAACAGATTTAAGAGCCATAAATAAGCGGATTCAGCCCATGGGCTCTTTACAGCCTAAAATCCCATTGCCTTCTTTATTACCTAAGAGATGGTCTATTAACATGATTGATTTAAAAGACTGCCTGTTTTTTTTTTTAACTATACCTTTACAGGAACAGGAAAGAGAAAATTTTGCTTTCACAGTGCCTACTCATAATAATTCCCAGCCTGTTAAAAGGTACCACTGGAAGATTTTTCCACAAGGAATGTTAAACAGCCACATCATAATATAAATATTTTGTACAACAGCCATTAGAACTCATCATTATAAGGATGATATCTTACTGGCTGATTCAGACACAGATACTCTAGAAAAAATGTTTGATAAAGTAAAGAGAATTTTGCCTTGTTGGGGTTTATAAATTGCTCCTGAAAAAACACAAAGAGAAGACCCTATTAATTATTTAGGATATAAGATACTTTTATAGAAAATTCAACCATAGAAAGTACAAATCAGGAGAGAGAATTATAAATTCTTAACAATGTTCAAAAATTGCTGGGAGATATTAACTAGCTATAGCCCACAATTAGATCAACAACTCAAGAACTAAGTAATTTATTTCAAACCTTATGAGATGATAAGGACTTAAATAGTCCAAGAAAACTATCAGCTGAGGCTCTGGTAGAAAAGAAATTACAGGATCCCTCAGATCCAGAGTTTGATTGTATTCTGGTTATTTTACCTTCTACGCATTCTTCTATAGGAATTCTTATAGAGAGAAGATACTATCTTAGAATGGACATTTTTACCACATAAACAGAGTAAAAAAGTTAAAGACCTATGTAGGAAAGTTTTCTAAATTGATTCTGAAAGAAAAATTGAGACTGCTGTGTGTCTATCGCCCAGAGAGCAAAGCATGAGGTCACCATGTGCTTCTCATTTGGATCCTCTGTTATAGGTGTTCCATGTGCAGAGACTCCTTGTTAATGATTTTTTTTACCTAGTTCCTGAAAACCTTACCACTGGGATAAAAACTGTTAAGTTAAAAAACTTTTATTAGTCAGGCAGTGGTGGTGCACGCCTTTAATCCCAGCACTCGGGAGGCAGAGGCAGGTGGATCTCTGATGGTCTGAGGCCAGCCTGGTCTACAGAGCGAGTTCCAGGACAGGCTCCAAAGCTACACAGAGAAACCCTGTCTTGAAAATTTTTTTTTCATTAGAAAATATTTTGTATTTCATCACACCACAAGATACATAATTTTTTTTAAAGATACATAATTTTTACAAGTAGGAAAACATACCAGTTAAGCATAAAAATCTTATAGAAGTGCTGTGCCATAACTAGAAAACATTCTGACACCAACATATGCACTGTAATTCAATCTGGGCACTGACTTCCAGAGTTTGCACAGACCCCACAAGTTAAAGGGCACTGTCCACTGTGAGCCTGCCACCATTTTGATATGTCAGCTGCACTTTGGAAGTCTCTGGGCTTCAGATGACCAACTAGCTACAGAGTTGGAGGTTTCCCACACATCCCAGCATTGACTACAATTATAATTACAGCTGTATTCTAAAGGTTACAAACCAGGATGCAGAAGGTGGGGTATGAAGGGTTCCAAGAGACATTCTCCATGCTCATTCCCCAATGGCATCAGAGTAGGTTACCACTTCTGCCTGCTGAGCGTTCCAGGACCTTCACCCCCTTCAGCATCTAGACATGTTATTGGAGTTTTATCATGTGGGCATGGTTGAATTGTTAGCCAGGTAACTGATCTGACTTCCCCTTCCTTTCCTCTTTCTCAACTTCTTTTATTTATTTATGTTTGAGACAAGGTCTCATTATATAGAGCAGGTTGGCTTTGAACTCACAGAGATCCACTTACCTCTGATTCCCAAGTGCAGGGATTAAAGGTGTGTACCTCCAAACCTGGCTTCTTTTCTCAACCCCTTAAGTTCAGGTTCTTCCAAACTTCAGTCCTCTAATTCCATAGTTGGGTTTTCCTCCCATCTCTTGGCGTAAACTCACATGTGATCCAAGGGCTTCCTGAATGTGTGTTACCCAAAAATTCCAGTGATTTTAAATTTCCATGCCTGGGTCCAACCAGAAAGGCCAGGGAAATTCTTTATTATGTAACAAAAAACATATGAAAAAAAATACATACTATATAGCACAATGAACGCAGTTTGATGTGTGTCAATGAAGTGTGATTCACTCTAGGAGACGTTGGTCTCACTTATCAAACAGGCATAGTGATGCCTGCTTTCTGATGTGTTGAAAGTACCACATGAGTTAGCAAGTATAAGTCTAGTGTGGGTGGTTTGGTATGGTGCAGGGCCTTGAAGTCTGGGCACTCTGGACAAGACTCAGCTTCTAGGCATCTGAACACTTGAGGGGAGGCCAGGCACACTGGAGCAAGAGTCTGGCTTGGGCCATTCTGTCAAGCAGTCATCACCCTGAGTGGAGTCACCATGATTTCAGAATCCTGAAGGGAGTGTAGGTCTTCCAGGTGCCTGTGCTTTGGGGAGAACCATCTCAACGGATTGTGGAATGAGTATCTGGTGCAGTCCAAGCCTGCTGCTTCTGCATGCCGTCTGTCCTACCTTCTCACCGTCTGTTCTACCTTGAGTGTTGTTTTCTTTGCCCTAGTGGGCCTTCACATTTTTGAGCTTGGGATCCAGGAGTATTAGGCCTGTAAACACAGGGCCTTGACATTTCTTAGACTGCTTCCAAATGTGGAAGTGATGGACTAAATCTCAGGGCAGCACACTGAGGAAAGTCGGAAGTGAACAAAGCCAGCTGTCAATAACCTGTAGCGGCAACATTTATTTATGGGGAGAGCTGTTGGCGCCGATAAATTGAAAGCACTTAAACGCATGCAAATGAGAGATTATGGCTTAAAGCTTTGTAAATGTGGGTTAGTCACTGACCCGCCACCGTCGCCAGGCAGATACTGGCCATTGTCTAGTAAGTCATAAGCTGCTGAAGTCCAAGCCAAGGAGCCCTGATCTCACTGTACAAGCCGAATTTTGTTCATGCCATAGCTGGCTGAGCAGAATAGGCTATGATTCCCCAGAGCAGTAAGGGGCAACTAATTTCTCTAAAGCAAAACTAATTGTAATTCAAACCATAATCTGGAATCTTTTACAATAGAGACACCAGCAGGATACTTACAGGTGTTCCTCTGAGGGAGAAAAGTTTATGTGGGGATGGGGTGGTATTACTACCTATCAACACTCATCTTTTCTTTTCTTTTTCTTTCTTTCTTTTTTTTTTTTTTCAGTGCTTGGGATCAACACTGAAGCCTTGCATGTGCTAGACAAGCACACTACCACTGAGCTATCTAACCCCTAGATAAAATTCTTTTTTTTAAAAAGGTTATTTTTATTTATATTATTACATTTATTTGTGTGTCTACAGGGGTATATTTTTGTCATGTATACATGTTTTGAATTTGACTATCTCCTCTCAGACTGTGGTTTACCATTATCTTGATTTATTTTACATCTATTCCTTTACTGTGTGTGTGTGTGTGTGTGTGTGTGTGTGTGTGTGTGGGTTCACATGTGCCACAGTGTGCTTGTCTTATGGAAATTGGTTCTCTCCTTCTACCATGTGAGTCTCAGGGAATCATCAGGCATCTTTACCTGCTGAGCTATCTCATTGGCCCTTAATATTAGTATTTACTTACATTTATTAGTGATAATTTTAAAATGTGTATCAGTCCAATATATTAGCTTTTTTCTTTTGTAGATATTTTTTGGTTTTGTATTTTGTTTAAGAAGTCTTTGCTATGAGGATATTTTACCAACATTGGCTGTCAGTCTTTGGTGTGTGTTTATTTCATGCCTGAATGAAATATATATGTATATATATATATGCTTCACATATACATACAAAGTATACATATACATACATACATACATACATACATACATATATATATATATAATTTTCAAGACAGGGTTTCTTTATGTAGCCCTGGCTGTCCTAGAACTTGCTCTATAGACCAGGCTGGCCTTGAACTCACAGAGATCTGCCTGCCTCTGTCTCCCAGGTGCTGGGATTAAAGGCGTGCGCCACCACCTCCTGGCAAAGTATATATTTTTGATCCTTTTGAAAACTGTGCTTTAACAAATCTGATGTGCAAAGTCCCACATAAATCAAAATTTCAAACATGGCTGAGTCTTTATCTTTCTTTTCTATTCTGTCAGTCAATCTGCTGTTTCTTTTTCTTTCTTTCTTTCTTTTTTTTTTTTTCAAGACAGATTTCTCTGTGTAACAGCTCTGGCTGTCCTGGAACTCACTTTGTAGACCAGACTATCCTCATACTCACAGAGATTCCCCTGCCTCTGCCTCCTGAGTGCTGAAATTAAAGGCTTTTGCTTATTTTCATCCCCTAACCCCCGAATCTGTTTTGGAGTTTTGAGGTACAATCTCATGTAGCCTAGCCTGGCCTTGGAATTGCTGTATAGCTGAGCATGGCCTTGAACTCCTGATCTTCTTGCCTCCACCTCTGGTGTGCATCACAACACCCAGCTCTGTCCCTGCTCTTTCTCCCAGGACCAAGCTGCTATATTTACTATAGTTTTGTGACAGGCTCACATTTAGTTGGACAAATCTTCCTTGCACTCTGCCCCTCCTGATTACAGAACTTAAGAAGCTTGACTCTCCCAAATATATATATATATATTTAAAAAATTGCTATACACATACATATACACATTCACAACCCCATTGCCCACTCCTGGAACCTTCCCTACCATTTGTAATTTGAAATTGTTGATTATCTTATGTGTGTATGCATGGATTAGCATGCTACAGATCATGGATAGGGGTCAGAGGACAACATTCTGGAGTCAGCGCTCTGTTTCCATCTTTGGGTTCTAGAGATTGAATTCAGGTGGCAAGGCTTGATCAGCAGCAAGCAATTGTACCTGCTGAGTTGTCTCACCAGCCCAGAAATGGGTCCCTCACGTCAACCGGGTCAAATTCCATGATAAATCCTAGGAGGATTTTGTTTGGAATTACACTGACTCTACAGATCAGTTTTGGGAAAAGATAGGCTTCCTAGCCACACATACGAACTATGTTTCTTTGACTTTTCTGATGTCTCTGAAAGTTTTATTCTTTTCTTTCCTCTCTCTCTCTCTCTCTCTCTCTCTCTCTCTCTCTCTCTCTCTCTCTCTCTCATTCTTTGTTTTTGTTTGTTTGTTTTTTTGTTTTTTTGACAGGGTTTCTCTGTGTAGCTTTGGAGTCTTCCCTGGAACTCATTCTGTAGACCAGGCTGCCCTTGAACTCACAGAGATTCTCCTGGCTCTGCCTCCTAAGTGCTGGGATTAAAGGTGTGTGCCACTGCCGCCCAGTAACCTTTTTTTCTATTCATGTTCAATTGAAGACATTTTCAAATTAGATGGCTTCTGCTGACAGAGCTGTACACATATTGTATGTATAGTATTTGTGTGTGTGTGTGTGTGTGTGTGTGTGTGTGTGTGTGTGTGTGTGT
>CABHPR010129306.1:0-11772 GCA_902168415.1 Peromyscus melanophrys
CACCACCACCGTCAGGCAAGAAGGAGCATATTTCATCTTACACTTTTCCAGGTCATAGTCTGATGTCATCTTGGGTTAAAGAACAGGTTAGTTTTCTCTCAGAAAGAGTTAAAAGACCATCTCCTGGTGGGTTTGTTGGTTGTTTTTTGTTTGGCTAGTTGGTTGTTTTTCCCTGTCAGCTTGTCACACATAAGAATTATCTTAGATGGCCTGTAGGCAAGTCTGTGGGGTCATTCCCTTGATTAATGATTGATGTGGGAGGGCCCAGCCCACTGTGGGTGGGGCCACCGCTGCTCTGGTTGTCCTAGGTGAACATGGACAGCAAGCCAGTAAGCAGTGTTCCTCCATGGCTGCTGCTTCCGTTCTTGCTTTAAATTTCTGTCTTGTTTTTACTGAGTGAACTGTAAAACAAACCCTTTCCTCCCCAAGTTGCTTTTGGTCATGGTCTTTACAATACGCCAATAAAACCTAACTATAAAACACACAGGAAAGACATACTAGTGAAGCCCTTGGGGAGTCTATCAGAGCCATCATGATATTGGTGAAATCAGGGCCCCTTTCTTGGAGATTCTATTCACATTAATGAAAGAATTTAAGAACAGATATAGCCGGGCGTTGGTGGCGCACGCCTTTAATCCCGGCACTCGGGGGGCAGAGCCAGGCGGATCTCTGTGAGTTCGAGGCCAGCCTGGTCTACAGAGTGAGTTCCAGGAAAGGCGCAAAGCTACACAGAGAAACCCTGTCTTGAAACGCGCCCCCCCCCCCAAAAAAAAGAACAGCTATAAATAAAAGCTAGAGGGCAATCCTTCAACAGACAGGCAAGCTCTAACTCTCAGCTGCCCCCAGGAGAATGGAGAGGGGAGGGGAAGGCGAGATACCATTTGAGATAGCCAGTATGGAGGTCAGCCACATAGCAGGGAGGGGGATTAGAGGAGAAGTCTGGAAGCCCAAAGTGCAAATTTAAAGAAAAAACCCAGGGCAGGCAAGCTGGAAACCTAGAAACTACCTGGGGGAGAAGAATGGAGAAGGGGAAAGCCATGTCATAAGATAAACTGACATAGAGGTCAATCACATGGCAGAGAGGGGGGCTTCAGGGAATGAGCAAAGAATCCCAGTGTATAGAAATTAAAAGTATACTTATGTTGGGGAAGAATATTCCTGCATGTGACAAGGTGAAAGTGACCCAGCCAGGCAAGCAAGCACACCCAAGCTGCAAGTTTACTTCATTCCTGTTCTGAGGAAGGTGATGTCTTTGTCTCGCCCCGTTGGTAGGAGCTTAACCTCAATTTAACATGTTCAGCTACTTCATAATCCTCACAAAGTGGAAGCTTGTGACAGTCAAGTCTCAGAAGTATCTGGCATTCGGGGTTTGGGTATATACTACAAGAGTTTCACCGAATGGGAAAGGTTATGGAATACTACCCTTAGGCAAGCTAGCCATCTTTGATAAAACAAAAACCTTCTCACACTTAGGCTCTGACCAAAATCCAAACAAAAAAGACAGAAAAGAAAAAGAAATACACCAGGCATGATTACACACACCTTTCATTCCAGCACTGGGAAGGCATAGGTGATCGGATCTCAGTGAGACCTGCCCTAGATAGCAAGTTCCAGGATATCCAGGGCTAAATAATGAGGCCTTGTCTCCAAAAAAAGAAAGAGAAATGAAAGCAAAAAAGAAACAAAAAGAAAAAAGAAGGGGTACATTTTTTCTGAGTCAGAACTCAGAAAGACCCAACTGAACCTGGGTGGGTATTTACATTGTTTTAAGATGAGCCTTCATGTGGTTATCCTTAAGCAGGTCCCTGGATTAACCCTTAAGTGGGGGCGGGGGGGGGGGGGGGGGGAGGGGGAGGCAAAAGCATGGTTCCACTTAGAGCACCAACCAGTCCTCAACCTGTGGGTCACAACCCCTTTGGCAAACTTCTGTCTCCAAAAATTTTTACACTATGATTCATAACAGTAGCAAAATTACAGTTACGTAGTGGCAATGAAAACAATTTTATGGTTGTGGGTCACCACCACATGAGGAACTGTATGAAAGGAAACACTGACCTAAAGGCAGGTTCTATTCCATAATGTAACAAGTTCATCATCGAGGGAAATCAGGACAGGAACTCAAGGAGGCAGGAACCATGGAGGAATGCTGCTTGGTGGGTGGTCCTCTGGCTTATTCATGGGCTCATGTTTTGTTATACAGCCCAGGACCACCTTACCTTGGTGCTGCTGCCCACAGTGAGCTGGTCCTCCTGCATCAAGTAACTACCAAGACCATCCGGAATAGACACGTCTACAGGCCAGTCATATCTGGACAGTCCATCTGAGCTTTCCTTTCAGATGACTGTGTCAAGATGGCAACTAAGAACATTTCAAACTGGCTGGTCAATCAATGCATCCACTCATCCACTAGACCTAATGTATTGAGTGCCTGGGAGCTGTACCCAAACAATGTAACAAGATGGGTGGAAGGTTTGCAGGGAGCGCTAGGAGGGGCGCCGAAACAGATGGCTGGGGAGTGAGGAGTTCGCTAGAAAAGCTGTTTACACCACGGACAGACAGACAGGCACGGTAGAGCCTCTGAGGAGAGTTCAGGGCCCCAGCACCAAAGACAGTATGACAGGGACTTATTACAGACACTCGGAGCCCACGTGGGAGAAGTAGGGATCTGTTTTTATACATTTCTGAGGATGGGAAGGTTTCACAGACATGAGCCTGGATGTCCCCAAGTCCCAAGGCTAGGGTTTTTTTTGAGAAGTGACAGGAGAGAGGGATGGATATAAGTCCCTGGAGTCTAGGCCAATGACCTAACTACATGGAAACCTCCCAACCTCAAAGATTGGTCCTTCATCAAGATTTCTCAGTTTAAAGCCAGACGATGGTGGCATACACCTTTAATCCCAGCACTCAAGAGACAGAGGCAGATGGATCTCTGAGTTGGAGGCCAGCCTGGTTCACAGAGATCGAGTTCCAGGACAGCCGGGACTATACAGAGAAGCCCTGTCTTGAAAAATAAAACAATTCTCAGTTCAAATGCTCAGCCTTTGGGAAAGCAAGGATAAAAGATATTCAGAGGCCTAGACTGAGCCGGCCCATATCCACCCCTGTCTCCTGTCACTTCTCAGATAAAGACCTAGCCTTGGTACTTGGGGACATCCAGGCCCATGTCTAGATTCCCAGTGAGGTACTAAGACGTATAGGGGTTTTTAAACAACATGGCTCCTCAGCAGGAATGTGGCAAGCCTTTGACACTCATTGGTCCATCCCATCCCTTCCAGAGAAGGGAATACAGAGAAGGCCCTGGAAGAGGGCAAGTGCCTGCAGCTTGAAGCAAGTTGAAGAGTAGCACCAGGCCTGGCCCCCAGGAACACAGGAATATCAGCTTTAACGGCACCAATTTCTTCTCTGAGGTGACTTCCATACATTCATTTTTTTGTTGTTGTTGTTTTTTGTTTTTTGTTTTTTTCGAGACAAGGTTTCTCTGTGTAGCTTTGCGCCTTTACTGGAACTCACTTGGTAGCCCAGGCTGGCCTCGAACTCACAGAGATCCTCCTGGCTCTGCCTCCCGAGTGCCGGGATTAAAGGCGTGCGCCACCACCGCCCGGCTTCAAGGTCATTGTTAAAGACCTCTGTAGACATCCTTTCTTTCTCAGCCTTCGAAGAGAGCGTTCGTTGTCACCTCACTGTCCACAATCCTGATCACTCCCTGTGAAGTTTCTGCATCCACTGGAAAGATTGTGCAGGGTGTGGGGGAGCCTGGCTTAGTTACAACTTTAAATAGGCTGGTACCATAGAAACAATCCTTAGGTGGCAATTTCAAAGCTGATATATTTAAAGTCTAGCACATGTACTTTTTCTTAGGACAGTGACATTATGCCACGGCACATGTCTCATTCTTATTTTGAAGTCTGTTACAAAAATAGACACGGTGTACCGAACTTGGCAGGATTGGAAACCCAGATCGGCTGAGATCAGCAAACCTGGTTTCCCTTTAAAAGTTGCAGCACATGGTTTCTGGCTTCTGCTTTAGTCTCAGAAGGCCCTGCACTATAGAGAAAGCTGGGCTGCTGGTGAGGGCTGCAAAGCCAGGACCCTCGGAAGCACACCGTGTGGGGGAGGAGCTGGAGAGATAACCCAGCAGTTAAGAGCATTTGTTTCTCTTGCAAAGGACTTGGGTTCGGTTCTCAGCATCCACATAGCCAGCTTGTATATAACTGTCTGTCACTCCAGGTCCAGAGGCTCCAGCGTCCTCTTCAGCCTCCTGAGCACCAGGCACCTAACTGGTCCCCAGGCATACATGTGGGCAAAACAACCATGTGCATAAAAATAAAAATATTTAAAGGACAGTTGAAAGCACACAGGTGTGCTGGGGGAAGTAGCTTGGTGGGTAAAGGGCTTGCCTCAAAGCCTGAGGGCCTGGGCATGGTAGTGCACGACCTTTAACCCCAGCACTTGGGAGGCAAAGGTTGGCAGATCTCTGTGAGTTTGAGTCCAGCCTGGTCTACAGAGTGAGTACCAGGACAGACAGCCAGGGCTACATAGAGGCCCTGTCTTGAAATTTAAAAAAAGAAAGAAAAGAAAAGGAAAAAAAGAAAAGAAACAAAGCATGAGGACCTGAGTTTAATAAACCCATGTTAAAAACAAAAAGCAAAAAATTAGGTGCTGTGGAATAATCCTCCTGTACACTGTGAATATGTATTACTCTCATTGGTTAATAAAAAGCTGATTGGCCTATACTTGAATAAGGCTAGGCGGGAAAGCCAAACTGAAAATACTGGTGGGAAGAAGGGTGGAGTCAGAGAGAGACACGAGCCAGCCGCCCAGGAAGCAAGGCATGCTAGAGGACAGGTAAAGCCACGAGCCACGCGGCAATACATAGGTTAATAGAAATGGGTTAATTTAAATGTGAGAGCTAGTTAGTAACAAGCTGAGCGTTTGTAGTTAATATGAGCCTCTGTGTGTTTATTTGGGACCAGGCAGTCAGGACAGGAAAACTCCACCTATAATTAGGCATGGTGGTGTTGTGGCTGCATCACAAGACCCCCAAGCAAAACCACCACAGAGCCGATATCTGATGCAAAACACACAGGGGGTTACTGATAACAAGCAAGCCCGGGCTTGGTCCGTGTCCAACACTGGATACAGCGGGTGGAGGGGACGGCCCTGAGCTCTCAGAGTGAGGGGTTTTTAAAGGGAAAAACCGCAAGCAGAGTGGCACAAGTCTTTACATCATATGATTGGGTGAGGGTGTGTAACCTTTGAATTTACTGGTTGGGGGTTACAGTTATCATTTTGGGGCAGGCCTGGACAAGTCCCAGGCTCTGTCCTTGAGCTGCCTTGGAGGCTGGCTGGCCTCACACGGTCACATTGACCCATACACGTAGCTATAAGTTGGTGAGAGGTCCCAGACAGTAAACATCTGGCTGAACTTTGAGCAGTCAGAGTACATGCAGAGAGGGAGCTACTGCAAGGACTATGTCTTTTGTTCATGGCCCTTCCAGAAACTGCTTGCTCAAGTCTCAGGAAACTGAAATTGAGGGCTGATCTCTGAGAGAAGACTGAGCAGCCTGTTATGGCATCTGCTTGGTCCTTTCAGTGGCAGGCACTTTTAATCCCAGCACTGGGTAGGCAGAGGCAGGCGGATCCCTTGTTATGAATTATTGCATGGAGGCAAGGGTATCCCGCATGTGCAGGGAAACATGCTGGGCAGATGCATGCCGTGCGTTCACGGCAGCGGTAGCGGCCAGTAATTCACAACCCAGACGCTGCATCCACATGGAGGGTTTACTATTAATAGAGAGATGAAGAGAAAGACAGGAAAGGGAGAGACAGAGAGAAAGGGAGAGGAGAGAGAGAGAGAGGTCGATGGTGTGCACCTCAGGGGCTGAAAAGCAGGAGAGAGAGAGAAAGGGGAGGAGTTTTTCTTTAGAAACGAGGCTTGGCTTTTGCGTCAGGACGCAGGGCAGAGCCAAGGGGTGGGATTTCAAGGGGCGGATCAGAATATTAACATGCCTGAGGCTTACTCACGTAGGCCAGCCTAACCTACTTGGCCAGTTCTAGGCCAGTGAGAGAGCCTACCTCAACAAAATGGTGGACAGTGCCTGAGAAATGACACCTGAGATGTCTGCCTGCCCAGTGCATTCCTTATGGCCAATGGGATGTCCCATGGTTGAGAAGTATCTCTGTCCACTTGCCCTCCCCCCTCAGTGTGTTCCTCCATCGCTTCATGGAGGGAGGACTCCAGACAAACTGAAACACAAGGTTGCAGGCTCATTTTGAAAATTACCAGTCACAGCCAGACAGCGGTGGCACACACCTTTAATCCCAGCGCTCTGGATCTCTCTGAGTTCGAGGCCAGCCTGGTCTACAGAGTGAGTTCCAGGACAGCCAGGACTACACAGAGAAACCCTGTCTCGGGAAAAAGAAAAAGGAAGTTACCAGTCACTTCTGAAACATCTGCTCAGGGAAGCCTGGACAGTATGAGCAGCCTGATTATCTTAGATTGCCATGTGGAAGCCTCCAGGCACTCTAGCTGAGAAGGAGGAAGCCTCTGGAAGACAGAATGTCAGTGCTTGTCTGGAGAGTCACTGAGCTTGCCTCACTAGCTCTCAGAACCCAAGATTCCACAGGGGTGGCTCCCATGCTCTCTGCATGCAGCCGGAGGGGAAAGGCACAGGGAAGATCTGAGTGCTCCCTGCTGCCCAGCCATGAGTCTCCTGTGCTCCTAATACAGACACTGTCCATCCCTGGAGGCAGGGGCTACTCTCTGGGTAGATACAGGAAGAGGTTTTGCTGATGTTCCCTGGTAGATGTGGAACTCGCTGTGTGCACAAGACTGGCATCAATTTACAGAGATCACCTGCCTCTGTCTCCTGAGTGCTGGGATCAAAGTGTGAACCACGGCATCCAGCAGGAGGAGGGGTTTGCATTTTAATTAAGTTATTGATTGTGGCCGTGCATGGTGGCACACACTTTTGATCCCAGCCCTTGGGAGGTTGAGAGGTTGGGAGGTTCAAGCCTGGTCTACAGAGCTAGTTTCAGGATAGCCATAGCTACACAGAGAAGCCCTGTCTCAAAACAACAACAAAAAAGTAACTTATTATGTGTGTTGTATGTTGTGTGTGTATGTGTGGTGCATGCACAGATGTGTGTGGGTACATGTGTGTGCATGTTCTCTGTATTACTGCCTTGAGATAAGTTCTCACTGAACCTTAAGTTCACTGTTTCAGTGGGATTGGCTGACCATCGAGTTCTCAAGATCCACCACCACCCCAGTGCTGGAATCACAGGCACACGAACCCATGCCCAGATTTGTGAGGGCTGGGGATACAAACTCAGGTCCTCATGCTTGCAGAATTGCCCTCTTACCCGTTCTATTACTCAGGGTTCTCCGAAGAAACAGAACCAACAGGAAGAATATGTACGTTGAAAGAATTCAGTAAGTCATCTATGTTAAAATAATAACAACTGCTGTCTCACACCTGAGAGGCTGACCAACCCGGTAGTTAGTTATTCCACCCCCAAGGTTGGTGTCTCAGCAATCCCAGGTGCTTCAGGCAAGGCTCCTGGAGAGCTGGAGGTCAGTCCGTAATGGAAGCCCAGACTCTCTGGTTCTGATGTCAGTGAAGGAATTGACAGTGGCAGCAGGTAAATCGATACGGTGTTGAGAGGGAGGCCGCCAGTGCAAAAGGCCGATGATTTTCCTTTTGAAATCCCCCTTTATCTTGATTGCTACCAGAAAGTGCCACCCACAGTCAGGCTGGGTCTTCCCATGTCAATCAAGGCACTCAGGACAGTTCTGCAGGGGAGGCTCACTACTAATTTGTGGCAAGTTGACGTTAAAATTAACCATTGCATCTCCCTAGTCATCGTTGCAGCCCCAGGAAGAGTGTGTGTGTGTGTGTGTGTGTGTGTGCGCGCGCGCACGTGTGCGCATTGGGGACAGGTCTTAATGCAAGTTAGGCAAGTACTCTATTACTGAGCCCAAGAAGAGATTTTTTTTTTTTAAATTTGAAATTGGAGTCTGCTATGTGGTCCTGATGACAACTGAAACAAACAGAAAAGCTCTCCAGAGTGACATGGTCAAAGTCATGTCTGACGACCTCAGTTCGGTCCCTGGGACCACACGTGGTAGGAGAGAATGGACTCCAAGTTGTCCTCTGAACGTTGGCATTGTGTGGCATGTATGCACCAACACACCAACGAACAAATAAATGTAGTTAAAAAAAATATAAGGTGAAGGGTCTCAGAGGCCTGGTTACCTAACTCTCACTAGTTTGAAGAAAAAGGTGACAGATGCTGTCACATGGGGACATTGCCCACGTCACCCTTGGTTGCTTTTAGTAACTGCATGAAGTTTTAAGGAGCCCCATTGTGCAGATGAAGTGGTACCACCTGCCACTGAGTCACAAAGGACCCTTGTCATCAGCTTGACTGGGTGTAGAGGCACCTGGGAGATTGGATGAGCAGAGCTCTGAAAGGGCGTTTCCAGAGACGGTGAGCTAAAAGGAAAGGATTGGCCCTGCATGTGGGCAGCACTACCTCAGGCTGGGGGCTCAGACTCAAGAGGAAGAGAAAGGGGAGGGCAGTTGAACCCTGGTAAGCTCCTCTCCGCTTCACTGCCCACTGTGACCTGAATGTCTGTCACGTGTCCTGCTATGATGGAAACTATGAACCAACATAAATCCTCCCTAGTTACTGTAACACAAAGTCAGCCCAGCCTCCAAAACCCACACACCCTGGACACTGCAAGCCATGGCCTCCCTAAGCCTCACAGTTTATCCCAACAAGTCAAGCAAGGTGTGGGCGAACTTCTCTGCCCTCGTGAAGCTGTTCTTGACCCATCTGGTTACAGAGCATCTAGGGGCCACGCTGTACAGTAAACTCAGCAGGCCAGAGCTAAAAGAAAGGCCCTTGGCACCTCTAGAGAGATCGCCTACGGCTGGGTGGTGGCGGCACACGCCTTTAATCCCAGTACTCGGGAGGCAGAGGCAGGCGGATCTCTGTGAGTTCGAGGCCAGCCTGGTCTACAGAGCGAGATCCAGGAAAGGCGCAAAGCTACAGAGAAACCCTGTCTCGAAAAAACAAAACAAAAAAAAAAAAAAGAGAGAGAGAGAGAGAGAGATGGCCTCCAAGGCACTTCCGAGAGAAGTGGTCTGCAAGAATGTGGGCATGGAGGGAATCTTGGGGCACACCCTCCAGAGGGGCTGGTGGGTACGATCCATGTTTGCTTGCGTCACCTCCAACAAAACCCCGGTATAAGAGCGAAGCTGAAGGCTCTGTGTGTTGCCAAGTACTCTTGTGGCGAGGATCACCAAAGGCCCACACACTTTACCAGGAGAGACCCCCCGACACACACTGATCTTTCTGGACTCAGCTTTTCCTTTACTCTTCCTGTGGGATCACGGGAGCTCGGTGGTGCCCTCAGCAGCGTGGTATGGTTTCCAGTGTCACCTGTCGCCCACTCGTGAGGGAAGAAAAGAGCCCTATTCACTTTGTGTGAAGTAAGGCACAGACAGCAGCCTCTTTACTTTATTCAGATAATTCATTTCTTTTCTCTGTAAAGTGAGTAGGACTAAAGGGTGGAGGAAAGCCCATATATTAAACTCTTAAATAGATCCTTTGAGTTCAGAGTCCAAGTCAAGGAGAGGGACGGGTCACAGGTCTTGTCCCAGGAAATGAGGCCACCAAAGGAGCCTGTCCCTTAGGGAAGATAGCAAATTCAATTCTTTAAAAAAAAGTTCTCGAGGAGAAAAAAATAGAAAATTCCTAAGTTTCCGAAGCTGAAGTGGTCCCCTCCTTGATGTCCACCCTGGAGCCTCCAAAGGCAGCGGCTCCAAGTCTGTTTCCACCGAGACGAATGCTCCACCTCCGCGGCCGCGGCACAAACGAGAAGAATGCGCTCGGGTTAGTCCGACTTCTGAGTACACACAACGGCGGCGACTCAGACATCGAGCCCTGCAGAGACTGAGAAAGGGGAGGTGATGTCAGCCTGGGGCGGAGCTGAAACAGAGCATTTCTGTTCATGTTACTGTCTACCTTTTGGTTTCCCATTTTTGTGACAGGGTCTCACGGCACAACATTGGCTATACTGGAAATCACTGAGTGAGCACCCCTGCCTCCTGAATGATGGGATTAAAGGTGCGAGCCGCTATATGTGACTTATTTTATTGTTAGTGTGTCTGTGCACATGTGGGTGCAGGTCCCACAGAGGCCAAAGGAGGACACGGTCTCTGTCCACTCCTAGAGGTGCCCAGGTTTCATAGGTACACATCCCAGACAGCTGGGGAGAATCTAAATTTAAAACTGGCTCCTGCCGGGCGTTGGTGGCACACGCCTTTAATCCCAGCACTCGGGAGGCAGAGCCAGGCAGATCTCTGTGAGTTCGAGGCCAGCCTGGTCTACAGAGTGAGTTCCAGGAAAGGCGCAAAGCTACACAGAGAAACCCCGTCTCGAAAAACCAAAAAAACAAAACAAAAAAAACAAAAAATAACTGGCTCCTGAGTGAGTTCTCACCCACATTTTAATCTGATCTCAATGGTCCTCTTCTCTGATTTACAAAGAATAAAGGAGGCCAGGCCTGGTGGCATAGGTCTGTCTTCCCGGCAACTCAGGAGGCTGGGGCAGGAGAGTCACAGGTTGAAGGCCTGTCGAGGACACAGAGTGAGTCCAAGACCACCCTGAGCAGCTTAATGAGATCCATCACCAAAAGTACAGGAGGGTAGGAATATAGGCCCGTGGTAGAGCGCCTGCCTGACTGCATGTGCCAGGCCTGAGGTTCAATGCAAGAAGCCCTGGCTTCAACAGCCCCGCCCTCCAGAAAATTATGTGTTAAATACAATGAGTTTCAGAGGAAAGAGAGGTATCGGTCCCCGTGCCAAGCCAACCCACACAGGCTGGGTGCAGGCCCTGTATGTGGCATCTCATTTAAACGGTCAATCAGGACCGAGCTGGCTTTGGAAGTGGGCTGGTCTAGGATTCTAACAGATTTGCAGAAGATGAAGGAAGCAGCAGTCGGACGGGGAGCAGTCTTCTCTTTGGAGGGAACCCTGACAGTCGCAGAGACTGGATGTCCCCAACTCACAATCCCTTTCCCTACCTCTTAGCAAAACAGGTACTTAAAACCACTCTCAAAGAGCCAAGCCTGCACACGGCACTGGAGGAAGTGTCAGCAGCTGCCTGTGTGACACGGAAGGCCCTGGGGTCCTCTGTACAGCGGTGGGGCTGTGCGTCCCTTGTGTGTCCCAAGCATCACCTGACCCGGCGTCTTGGGGGGGCTCTTGG
Organism: Peromyscus melanophrys; assembly: GCA_902168415.1. NCBI lineage: Eukaryota > Metazoa > Chordata > Mammalia > Rodentia > Cricetidae > Peromyscus > Peromyscus melanophrys. The sequence goes on from CABHPR010129306.1 coordinate 11,281, forward strand.
AGGAGTCCATGATGACTACTGAGAACATGCCTGCTGTGAGCCAAGGCTGAGGCTGTTACAGAGGTGGGTCTGACAGACTCCATTAGGCATCCATGTGGCTTAGGATCCCTGCCTCCATGGTCCTTCCTACCCCTCCACAGACTAAGCCTCCATTCTATAAATAGCTCCCTAGCCAGTCACCATGGAAACGAGATGGGGCTGGATCTGTCCACCTTAGTGGACACATCTGAGAGAAGATGGCACTTCAGCCAGGAAAGCTCACCTGGAAATCACGAGCTTCCCAGGTGCAGGGAGGTGCTGTTCTGGTTCACCTGGAGACAGACAGACAGACAGACAGACAGACGAGGGGGTCAAGGCCAAGTGGTGGATGAGGGGGCTCCTTTTCCCTTCTAGGAGGCCTAGTCCCACTGGTGACTCATGGAGCCACCAAGAAACCCCTCTCCCTCTCTCTCTCTCTCTCTCTCTCTCTCTCTCTCTCTCTCTCTCTCTCTA
>CABHPR010129306.1:11872-26953 GCA_902168415.1 Peromyscus melanophrys
CTCTCTCTCTCTCTCTCTCACACACACACACACACACACACACACACACACACACACACACACACACACGGCACACTGTGTTCAGGACCGGGTGACTCTGCTATGTCCTCAGGATCCCCCAGGTGACAGGGCTATCTAGTGTTGTATGCATCTGCTCCATCCTCCCGGGCCTCCACCCCCAGTGCTGGTCCAGTCCTTAGAGCTGCAATCTAAGAGAACACGTTTCTTCTCCCCACAAAGGACATCTCGTAAGATACTGAGAAATCTAGAAGCCATGGAATGGAGCAGTTGAGCCAGCTTGGGCAGGTACATCAGTATACATAATGTGGTCATGCAAAAGGGTCACGACCCCACCCAGCAGAGAAGGAAATCCCATGACAGCAGGGTGTACCCCGGAAGCACAATCAGCACAAAAATGTACACAGCAGGCCAAAAAGGCAACAGCAGAAAGCCGCTGTCTTCGAACTCAGACACTGATAGTTTGACCATTAGAATGACGACTGCCATAGGGTGACCACACAGCTGGTACAGCCCAATCAGTGAGCTCCAGATTCACTGAGAGACTCCTCAAAACAGAAGACAGAAAGGCGTGTGTGTGTGTGTGTGTGTGTGTGTGTGTGTGTGTGTGTGTGTAGACTGAGGAAGGTACCTGATGTTCACATCTGGCCTCACTATGAATGTGTAAACATATGTATAAACATGCACCTCCACACTTACAAAAATAAACACATGCGCAAAGTCACCCATCTCAGGACCACGTCATCATTTCAAAGGCAACATTTTAGCCCCAAAGGAGCATAATGGTGGCAGAGCACAAGTCCAGCTGTCAGAAGGCGCAAGCTGTACCGATCCTGAGACTGCATGGACCCGTCTCAGGGACAGCTCAAGGATGGCGAGCCCAGCTGTGGGAGGCATGGGGAAGTGTGACTCATGGCCACTTAGTCACATGCCCCAGGACCCCGTAGCTCTCATTTCCTCAAACAGAAGAAAAGTACATCTGGGGTGTGCTTGACCATTGTCACCTTAGTAGGATGGGATTTAAGTTAGAGACGTAAAGTCCTCACAGAGTCCCCAGCCACCTTCCAGCCAGAGGACAAGGGGCGGGGACAGCTCAGGAAAAATAATGCTGAGATTGGCCTTGGCTAGATGAGTCACTTAGAGACACCCCCCCCCCCAAAACACACACACTGCCCAGCCTTATTCAAGTTTATGATGGGTGTCATCCATCCATCCATCCATCCATCCATCCATCCACCCACCCACCCATCCATCCATCCACCCATCCACCCACCCACCCACCATCATCCATCCATCTACCCACTCATCATGAATCCACCCATCATCCATCCATCCATCCATCCATCCACCCACCCATCCATCCATCCCTCCATCATCCCTCAATCCATCATCCAGCCAGCCAGCCAGGGCAAAGTGGAGCAGCCATGGACCAACTCTGAGCTGGAATCCAGCCAGGAAAACAGAAAGCAGAACTCCCGCTCTGGGTTTTCTAACCTGAAAATATCCTTTCAGATTGGCTGGCGTTTTATAGTCTCCTTTCAAGACCTAGGAAAGAAGGTAAGTGTCACTGTGGAAGAAACAGGCAGAGAGTAAAATCCAGGTCATCACCGACACATCTATCCATCTACCCATCCTCTGTCCCTCCAGTTCTCCACCAGCCCACCTATCAGTTATAGATTTCTCTCCCATGCCCCTCCTTTCAACTATGTATCCTATCAATCCACCCATCTACTCATCATCTACTCATTTATCCATCACAGATCCATCAATCTGTCCTCCCTCCATCCGTCCATCCATCCATCCATGCATCATCCATCTTCCCTCAGCAACATTTACCGAGTGCCTCTTATTCCACAGACATGGGACAGTGTTAATCAGGCCACTGGAGCTCCTGTTCCCCTGCAGTATCTAGTCCCGACAGGGCACAGATGATACACCGATAACTTCACACAAACCATCATAGGCATGTGAAGCCATGGGACGTGCCAGGAAGGTGGTGAATCAAAAGGGTGTGGTTGGGAGTGACCAGAGGTTTCTGCAACCTTTAACCATAGAGTCGAGGTCCAGATAAGTAAATCCAGCCAGGTTAAACAGGAAGGAAAAGTCCTCCAGCAAAGGTGAGACCAAGGACGTGAGGGGCAGCAGTGACAGTGTCAGCACCTGCTGTCAACAGGAGTCAAAGGGACCCAGGTGCACAACTCTACCCATCAACGCAAATATCTTTTCTTCAATCTGGTGTGTGAAGACCTTGAACAAGTCAACATGGACTCTATATAAAAATGATTAATGAGAAACCTGAGGGCTTTTTGGCCAAAGTCTTCAAACCCACCGTGCATTTCCACATACAGCCTCAGTGGAGCCTAGCTCCTGTCTCAGGGTCACCTGTGGCTGGCAGCCTCAGTAGCCAATGTTTCTGTGCGGGAACAACCTCACGAGTGTAATTCTCATCACGAGTTATTGAGGCCCAGGGCCCAGGACAGGGAGACTGCCCACAGCACTCAAGCACCTATGCCTGCCCACCGGCTCCCACACGGCTTTTCCTCAGCGGTGTCCTTTCTTGGCAGAGGCTGAACACCATGTTGATGAAGCCAGGGCCCTTGCCAAGACCAGAGACCCAAGGAGGAAATAAATGTCTCTGGTTCTCTGGGAGAAAATTAGGCACTATTTTATTTTAAACACAAAAAGAGTTGATCCAACACCAGCATTCACTGGAATTCCTGTTCTATACGATAGTCTGGCCTTTCCCTGGGGGCTTTGGATCTACTGCTGTACATGGCTATGGTACATCTCACACACACACACACACACACACACACACACACACACACACACACACACACACTCTCTCTCTCTCTCTCTCTCTCTCTCTCTCTCTCTCTCTCTCTCTCCCTCTCTCCCTCTCTCTCCCTCTCTCTCCAGGAAAAGGAAAATGACAGAACCTCAGTGTGACTTCCTGCCTCTGCTGTGGCCCCTTCTAGATGCCCAGAGCTGGATTTCTGTCAAGTGAGGCCACTGCTTTTAAATCTAGAATATTATCACTACTTAGGCTGGAACCCAGAGCCTCAGGTGTCCTGGGTAAGGGTTCTACCACTGTGCCATGCCCAGCCTCTTTTTATTTTTAATTGACACAAACTAACTACCCACATTTATGCTCTACAACACTGTGGTTAGTTGTCTATCAAGGTCAAGTGAAGCCTCCCTAGGGAAAGGAATATAAAACATGGAAATGGAGTTTGAAGAATAACTTGTTTGTGAATAAGAATTAATTAATAATATTTATAATAAAAACGGACAGAATCACAGCCTCGCTGAGAATACCCAGGCTGCCGCTGTGCAGGGGTGCTTGCTGAGTCTGTATCTCTATAAGGGATGAGACGTTGGGGCTGGGATGTGGCTCGGTGGCAGAGCATTTGCCTAGCATTTGAGTCCTGGGATCATCCCCAGCATTGCACACACAGAAGATGAGAAATGAATGAGAACCAAAGAGGCAATAAAGACTCCTTTGGGCTAACTGGGAACTATAATGCAAGCCTGGGGTTGTGGCTATTCAGGAGGCTGAGGCAGGAAGATGGTTTGAGCCCAGGAATTGGACAACAGAGCAAGACCATGTCTCAAAAAAACACTGAAATGGTGACTGTGGTGAAGCACATCTTTGTAATTCCATCAGCTCAGGAGACAGGCAAGGTAGGACCACTGGTTTAAGGCTAGCCTGTACCACACAGGGAGACAATCTCCATAAATAAACAAACGATTGCTCTCAGAAGCGTGGGGGTGATACTGTGAGAAATACATTCAGGGGTGTCCACTGCCACATGGGTTATCACAGTGCCTCTGCACACCTCGAATGCATGACTGCACCCTGAGCCTCCATATGACTAGAAGCCAGTGGGTGATGCATTGTGCTTGGATGTCCCAACAGCTAACTGATCAACAGCAATGTGCCAGCCTCATTATCATCCCACGGCACATTGGAACTGTAACCACCAAGGCACCCGTGTGGACGCTCAGATATGCACCCAAAGCACCCAAGAAGCTGGATGACGTCAAGTAGACTTAACCATGAGCTATTGAGCTGTTCTGATAAAATGTCTTATCAGAGTCACTTCCCTTAAGTATTTTCAGCATGGAAAACAGTAATTTCAACAGCTCCCGGCTCTGGTGTATGAGAAATCAACATGATAACTTAGGGAGCGACAACATGGTCCATTCTTTATGTATGCTTTCTCTCAAGACTTGAAGGGCTCTGCACACAAGGAAAAAGAGCCAGGGAGACAGGAAGGAAAGGTAAGTACGTCCTGAGATAAGTCACAGATCTGCTGTGAGAGGACAGGGAGAGGAGGACATCTGCTGACCCCACGCCAAAGTGGAAACACCCGCGTTGGTACCGTTATGTCTGTCGGGCAGAACACAGATGCTCAGGAGCCCTGAGACTGGAGTACACATCCTGCTAAAGCCTATGCTCACATTCCTGTGTGTGCACACACACTCACCCGGTGTGTGTTGTTGATGACAATCGGGTCAGGGTTCCCATAGTTGGGCGGGTTTGCATACGGGTCATAGCCAAGCCGAGCCAGCATGGGGGCAATCTGGGCCATATCCCTCACCACGTCCCCAGGGATGTGGCCAGTCCACTTGGAGAGTGCTTCCAAGTTCACGGGTTTGATGACCTGGTCTGTGGACCGCTCGATCCTGGGGAGAAAGGACAGTCTCATCAGGTTGGGGGACACTCTCTGCTCTGTGGCTACGGGGCAGCAGTAAGGCTGGGCACCCCTGGACAGCCCTACCCATCAGCTGTGAGAGTGCGGCCAGGGCGCTGTGCCTCATGGAAGCAGCACACTCTAGGAAGCAGAATTGTGTGCTTGTGATGCAGGAGTGGTTTCCTTCAAGTGTGTGTGTGTGTGTGTGTGTGTGTGTGTGTGCACGTGCATGTCACATGTGTGTGGTACATGTGGAAGCCAGATGCTGAGGTCCTCAATCACTTCTCTCCCTCACCTTGCTGTGTTGGCTTGGCTGGCCAGTGAACCCCCAGGACCTGCCTTCTGCCCCGCCAGACTCCTGTCCTGTTAGTTCCTTGCAACCACGTGTGGCTTTTATGTGGGTGTTGGGGAAGCTGAACTCTCCACCATGTTTGCCTAGCAAACATCTCACCCTCACTGGCCCTCTTTTACACTCTCCTGCCCCTTCACTATTTTTTTATTGACTTATTTTTATTATGTGTGTATGCACAGGATGTGTATGTGTTATGTACTTATTTTTATTATGTGTGTATGCACAGGATGTCCATGTGTGGGGCATCATCATGATGCATGTGTGGAGGCCAGAGGACAGCCTTGTGGAGTCGCTTCACTCTCTCCACCTCTGAGTAGGTTCTGGGGACCAAACTCAGTGTCTGAGCTTACACAACAAGTCCTTTACTTGCTGAGTCATCTTGCCAGCCTAGCCTGTGTCTCCTTAAAAGTAACTTTTTATACCTATGACTAACTTGAGAAATTTGTCCTTGAAGAAAGAAAACAACAAACACCAAGGTTAGGCTGAACACCCCCGTGGACGCCAGCTTCCTATAGGTGCTGGGCCTTCAGTCTTGAGCGCACGCTTTCCTCATAGTGTCTGAGTTTTGCAGAAGGCTACAGGGAAGGAGAGGCCCACCTGGTTCCAGACTCTGCTTTCAGTCACCCAATTCCCAAACCCTTCCCCATGACACAGAAGGACGCTGAAGCTCAGAGAGGCACAGACACTTGCCTAAGGTAGCATAGCTCAAGAAGGGCAGACTTGATCTGCCGCTTGGAGCCTGGGAGGAGCTGTGGGGCCCCACTCACTTGGACAAGGAGACGCCCCCAGGCTTGCCAATGAGGTCCTCGTGGTGCAGGACAGTGTCACTCCAGGGGATGCCCAGGAAGTCCAGGATGCGCTTGAGTGAGCGCCGGGGGTGCAGCACCAACTGCTCATAGTACACAGGCAGGCATTTGTCCCTGCCCACCTCCATGCACTGTGCATACATCACCTCGATGGCCTTGTTCCACTTCGTAAGACAGTCTCGGTAGCTACTGAGGTCAAAGCCTGCAATGGTGACCTTGCGAGTGATCATCGAGTGCACGGAGGCCCGGCCGTCACGCACCATTAGCAGAAACTTGGAGTTGGGGAACAGGCGTGCCAGGTAGACGGAGGACTTGAGTGTGAAGGGGTCCTTGTTACACAGCACGCGTGCGGGCTCCCCGTGCTTGGCAATCACCTCCAGGATGAAGGCCTGCATGGCGGCATCCAGCACCTCGTCCGTCACACCTGCCTCGTCCAGCCGCAGCTTCTCCCGGCCAGACTTGGACCAGGCCTGCCGCATGGCCAGCACACGGGGGATGATGCGCGTCTCCTCTCCGCAGCGCACCTCAGGGTGCGCGTCCAGCATGGCGCGCATGAGGGTGGTGCCGCTGCGAGGCACGCCACCCACGAAGATGAGCGGCATGGCCTTGCCATAGCGGTATTCCACCTGGTCGGCCCCAAGCATCACCAGTTCCTCCTGCTCCGGGCGCATCCTCCGTGGGTTCCGCACGCCCCCGAGCACCGCCCGGCACTCCAACACTTGCTGCCCAAGTTGCAGAGCCAGCACCAGGGCCAGTGCGCAGCCAGCAGCCAGCAACACCTTCCGCACGGTCAGGCGCATGCCCAGCCAGGGGCCCAGGCCCAGGCAGGGGGCCCGCCTCATGGACGGGTCAGCAGGCCCACCTGGTATGCATCTGTGGAGAGAGGGACAGCGTCAGCAGGGCCATCAGGACACAAACCAGATGCTGGGGGGACAAGCTCAGTGACATGTAGGTGAAAGCACCTGCCTGGTGCCTCCCCCGACTCCCCGACCCCCCGACCACCGAGGCCTCAAAAGCCTCAGGCGGACAGCAGGACTCGATCCTCCACCACCATGGCTTTGGTGCCCCGGTCAGCCAGTTGGAGCTCCTGATCAGTGTTTCAGCTGGCCAACTGATAACAAAGGGTGGTGATGGTGGTTATTATTAAAATGTTGGAAACACCAGCACAAGCCTGTATGCCAGCTAGTTGGGAGGCTGAGACAGGAGGATTCCAAGTTTAAGCCTGCCTGCATCAAAAATAAAAAGTAGGGCTTGGCCTGGGAACTGTGGAATTGGCGTGGCCTAGCTGCCTTGAGAAGCACGTGCCGTAGGTTTTTCATGTTAGAGTCCATGGCTCATGGGGCACATCGTGCCTTTCAGTTCCTGAGAAACCGAGGCACTCCCTCGAGCAGTGGAGTGTTCTCTGTATGATCCCTTAGTCCCTTAGTAGTCAAGGAAGCTTGACAGGACAATTGGTCTTAGACACTAATCTGGTGTACCCTGTATAGCTTACAGCATTGGATCCTGGCAGCTACAACTGTATTGATCCTGGCAATCCCCACCATATTCTGTTTCTGATAAAAGTATAAAAAGTCTGATCGCTCTCAATAAAACTGTCACAGCCTCAGTCTTGCTGTGGCCCCTCCAACCCAAGCCTGGATTAATTTCTCATCAGCCCTATCAGGTGACCTTGGTCTGGTAAGTGAGTCAGGGTGCTCACAGCTTGGGATGGAGCTCAGTGAGTGGAGGGCCTGCCTGGCATGCACAGGGCCCTGGGTTTGGCTACCCAGGACACATAAACCAGGTGTGGTGGCTAATGCTTGTGACACCCGACATGTGGGAGGTGAAGGCAAAATGGTCAGGGATTCGGGGCCAGCTCCAGATACAGGAGGTCCTGTCTTAGAAAAAAAACAACAACAAAACAAAAAAAAAACTCATAACCACAGGTTGGCTGATTCCTGCAGCACACACAGGGGAACTGTGTTCCCAGCTCCCTGCACAGGCCTCGCACAGAGGAGGAAACTGAGGCTAGAGAGACACCCATAGTTACCCAACAGGGAAGCAGCCGAGCCAGGGTCCTGACTGGCCTGCCCTGTAGTGCACGTCAGGGGACAGTCTCCTTCAACACTGTCCTTGCCTTTATCTGCATTTGGGACATGCTCACCAAGCTGGCACTAAAGTCTGTGCACTAAGCCCAGGACTGGGAATATGGGAGGCAGGCAGCCAGGACGGCGGCCTCTACAGCACAGGTCCTGGTGAAGAAGTGGGGAGCTCCCAGGGGATATGCGTGGTGTGATGATGAGCTAGCTGCTGCTAAAGGGACCCAGAGGGGAGGAAGAGGCATCGTAGCTGGGAGCTAGCACAGCGGGGCTGAGCCGCTGGGAAGGGTGCTCCAGCAGAGAAGCAGTCTGAGCGAGGGCTGCTGGGGCCAGAGGGAAGCGAACAGAATGAGGACAGTGCAAAGAGCCAGACCAAGTCCGAGGTCGGCTCCAGGGCACCTGCCGGGCTCTAATGCTGGAGGCTAAGGACCAGGCAGCTGGGGGACTGTTTGGCGCACGAATGGTAACATCTCCCCTGCCCAGGCCTTGCTGACAGAGAGGGTAGGAATCCAGCAGTGCTTTTTTTTTTTTTTTCACACAGGGGCTTCCCATGAAAAGCAGAGCCAGCTGCTCTCAGCCCCTGCCCAGATCACTGCCAGCACTCAGGCTCCACAGCTGGAGGCCTGCACAGACAGTGAGTGTTCTCTGCCCATCTCAGACCACTACACCCATCTCTGCCTTGCCCCCAGTCTCTCTGAGCCTGTTTTTCTTGCCTGCCCCTTGAGCCTTTTGCTGGAATCAGTTGAGTGGGTCCAGATTTACCCAGTCCTATCACTTTTGACTCAGCTAGCCACACTCAAACTGAGGACAGTCCACAGCAAGGTTGAGAAGTGCCTGCCAAGGCAGATAAACCTGGCCCAGGGCCAGCAACCTGAGCATCAGATCGCAGCAGGGGCCTCTCCCTGGAAAAACAGCTCACTTACTTCTGCCAATGCTGGGGCTGCTCCCCACTTCAATTCTGGATCCATGATGGGAAAAACTGATTCCAAGGCACTTTTAGGGGAGAGAGCAGGCTGGCTAGGACACAAAGCCACTTAGATATCTAAGGATGCCCCAAGTGTTCGCAAAGCTTACCCAGTGGATCTGAGATCCAAACTCTGCGACTTGCAATGACTATTGTGCCAAGGAAGCCACCAACCACACCTTAGCTGGAATTTCACCCTTGGGGGTAAAAAGGTAGTGTGTGTATGTGTGTGTGTGGGGGGGTATGCTTTAACTGTAGGTTGCTTGCAGAATGGGACAGTACAGTGTGCATGTGTTTGCACATGCATGTGTGCGTGCATGCGTGTGTGGGCCTGTGGTTGGGAACTGACACAGGAACCCTGGAGGAAAAGGGAACACAGGACAGCAAATGGTTATCACACGCGCCCAGTTTGCCCCCAAGTCATTCACGTGTTTCAGAATCCGAAGCCGAGCAAACATCCTGCCTGCATTTTGTTTTTATAATTCTAGTATGCTCAGAGCTACACAGCCAGGACTACAGGCCCGACCAAGGTCAAGGCCATGCTTGTCCAGAAGAAAATAGCTTTTCTTAGGCAGGTGGAATGAGCCAGAGGGCAGCTTTGAGGAGCCACTGCTGTCCCAGCAGTGAAGGCAGCAGGCAGGAGTTCTGCAGAACTGGGTTCAAATCCCGCCTCTGCAACTTGCTGGCTCGCAACATAGACAAGAGACTTTCCCTTCAGCCAAGGAGAGCAATGGTAATCATGACAATATGAACATCGGATGCCGCCTGCAGGGAGCACTCAGTGAGCACTGCCCCTGCTTGTCTGTGATCCACAGTGCACCTGCAGTTTCCTGAGGGCTGGCATTCCCGGTGTACCAGGCTCGGCTGTTCCTGCATTTTAACTAGCCAGCTGGGCAGAAAGCTCACCCGCCTGATGCTGGTGGGGAACACAGGACAGTGGGGTCTCTGGGTGGACTCACCTCCCCTGGGTACCCTCATTTCCAAGCACCAGTCCTCGAGCCTGCTCAGCACGGCTTCCTGTCCTCACAGTCCTGTAGAGCAACAGAGATGCTGTGTCAGCAGTGGGCTGAGGCAGAGGGGCTTCCAGGCTCTCGGAGGCACCGGACAATGGCCTTTAGGGGAGAAACTGTGCAGACCTTTGTTGCGGTGAGTCACCTGGTCCTCTAGGACAGCAGTTCTCAACCTGTGGGTTGCGACTCCTTTGTCAAACCTCTATCTCTAAAACTAATGACATTACGATTCATAACAGCAGCAAAATTATAAAGTAGCAACAAAAATTATTTTATGGTTGGGTGGGGGTCACACCACCCTGTATTAAAGGGCTACAGCGTCAGGAAGGTTGAGAACCGCTGTTCTAGGGAGTTCGCTGTTCCCTGCAGCCTCTGCCGTCCTCTCAGTCCTGAATGTCAGGAAAAGCAAACAACACAGCAGCATGCCTGTCACCACCCAGGGATGCTGGGCATGACTGGCCAGGCGGTGCACTGAGCAGCTCCACAGGGTACCAGGTACCCAGGTATGGCATTCCCTGTCATCAGATGATGCGCAGCCTCCACCACCCAACACTCACTCAATGCCTGTATAAGTGCGCGTGTGTCTCGAAGCCCGACGGAAGAGAGAGTAGAATTCCTCTCACCAGCTGACCCAAGAGTTAACTGAATCCGCTTCCCATCTTGGTCTGTGAGACTTCATAATTCAGTTCCCAAACACCATGTTTCAGGCAGAGGCTGTGTCCCCATGAGCCTGGCATTCCAAGAGGGCACTCACAGCCTGGGAAGGGGTGTCGCAGGTACACTGCACTCCTGAGGTTTACCATCATGCAATTCCCACTTCCCCTATCTAAGAGAAGGAGCTCCTGACGCTGGAGAGGGCAGAGTTCACAGACACACACCTACAGCTGACATTCCACGTCCCTCCTCGGTTCTGTCTCAGATGCCGGTATGGACGGTACAGAACGGTACAGAGTCTCAGTTCCCCTAGTGTGTAAACAGGGGCCGCTGGAAGCTCCAGCCGGACAGAAGGACCTGGAACGCCAGCAGCGACTGTCGTTCGTGTCCCAATGGGAAGGAGTGGCTGCCTGTGTCTGTCTTCCATCTCTAGAGTTCACTCGTTCCTCACCTTTACCATTTATTTCGTTTGTGTCTTTCCTGTTCTCTGGAAACCCAGCCCTGTTAATACAATGAGGCCCCGCTGGAGAAGGGGTCCCACCTTATCCTACACTACAAGATGCTCAGGCCCGGGACTCCTGGGCATGGTGGCCAACTCCCCCGGGAAGAAACAGAGCAATCCAAGGAGGGCACTGGAAGCTTCCAGAAGCAGCTGGAGGCAACCTGGCTGCCCTCAGGAGGCCCTTGAAATGTCGAGTGTGCCCCAGGCTTGCCAACCCCACAGCTGGCACCAACTAAATGCAAAGAACACAGGCTCGCTGCAAGCCATGGACCGACTGATGGGCTGTCCAATTCAGAGCAGGGCACCCGATGCACTGTACAGGGATTGAGAAGACGTTTGGATTCAAATTCAGCCAAACCAAATAAAATGTTAAAATTCACTTTGCTTTGCACAGGCCATATGCCAAAGGCTCAGAAGCCACTGGTGCCCTGACCTAGATCAGGGTGACAAATAACAGCCAGCCTCAGTGGTCTCAGAGTGAGGGATGCTTTGTGTGCTCAGCACCGGCAGGGGCTATGTGCAAAGGCTCATCTGAGCTTGGAGGGGAGACTGCCTCTGTGGGGGCATGTGTGGCCTTCTTGTCTGTTTTCCCTAGACGGCCATGTGAAACAACTATTCACACTGCATTTACACTGCACCGGGGTGCAGATCAATCTGAGGTGATTTGCAGTACACAGAGGTGGGCCGGCAGGAGGGCTCAGCAGGCAAAGGCACCAGCCGCAAGAGCATGGTAACCTGAGTTCAGTTCCTGGACCCACAGAGATGTGGAGAGTGCTGACTCCACAGAGTCGTTCCCTGACCTCCATGCTTACCCCAGGGCATTCGCGCTCCCCATCACACATACAATAATAAAGGAAAACGACAGAGTGTGTGGAGGGTGGGCACAAATACTAAGACCTTTCATGTCTGTGGTTGGAGCACAGGCGATGAGGGAGGGGGAGGGGAGGGAGAAGAAGGGAGAGCACTCGCAGGAACAGCAGCCTCAGAAACTGTCAATACACTACAAACCCCAGAACAGTAGCCACAAGAGCAGTCACAGACTGTCAGCCTCTATTCTGGAACCTTCTACTCAGTGCTGAGCTCTTCCACACAACGCTGACTCAGAGGACGGTGAGAGGCAGAGGTGGGGTCCACAGCTCTCTCTTCTCACAGGAAGGTCACCAGTCAACACGAAGCCAGGGGTTATCTGCATCTTGCCTCGCCCATGTTCCCATTGGCCCTGCGCCTGCACAGTGGGCTCTGCCTTCTAAGGACCAGCTGGGTCTGTGAGGATGCAGGGCAAGTGTAACTGTGCCCCAGGGCGGAATCACTAGTAAGGCAAACTAACTGTCACCCAAAACAGCAGCAGAAGACTGTGACACACTCGGATGCTCCCCGCAGAGTCCTGACTGTCGGGACATTTTCTCCTAAAACACGCTTCTGGTGCTGCGGGTCACACTGTCTCTCTGTGATGAGGGTGTCAGGGGATTATTAGGTTTTCCATTTGTGTGCCAGGCATAGAAATGGTACAGGCTGCCTGCACTCAGACCCAGCTGTGTGGCCTTGGCCTATCACTGCCTAACCTCCCCGAGTTCCTCTGAGCAATGGAGCCGTCGATGCCTCTGGGTGTTACCACACTCAACGTGAAACAGCAGTGCAAGTATGAGCAGCCTCCTGGAACACGGGGAGGGGCTGTCAGGGAAGCCACGCAAGGGCATCTGCCCAACGCAAATGCTGCCGTGGCTGGTGCCCCGGGACACATTTGTCCCCATTTGCTTATGGAAGAGGCTGAGGTCCCCAAGTGTCACGATGGGCAGAAACCACACAGCTGAGGAAACGGAAAAGTCAGTTTCCAAATTCAGCTCCGTCCTTCAATGCTGCCCCACCCCGATGTCACGCAGCTCTCAAAACTGGCCACGAGGGAATGGGGGCCTCACACCAGCTCTCAGCTCATGCCCAGGCTGCCCAAGGGTCATGGGAAGGGAAGGGGGAGCAGGTGCGGAGGGTTCTGAGGGAACCGCCTGCCCCATACAGACGCTTGTTTCCTGGGCATCTACTATGTGACCGCATCACTCACACTAGCGGGATTCAGCAGAGACAACGGTGGAGGGTCGGTCATCCTCAGCTATACAGGGAGTTCAAGGCCACCCTGGGCTACACCAGAGTCTGTCTCTAACAGAAGCAAACAAAAGACGCAGCCCAGGTGCCAAGGGCAGAAGGAAACAGCCAGTTTGAAGAGCAGGCACCCACAGAGGAGGGAAGGACCCAACATTTTGGCTCAAACCCTCCTGCACTTTCTGAACTGGCCTTTCTCCATTTTCAGCAGATCAAGAGGTCCCCAAGAGAAACGAGCTGTGAGCAGAAGAGCTCACAGTCTGTGGGGCTGGCCGCAGGAACTGCCACTGCACTTGTAAAGTGGCCCTGGGCAGGGCCAGGGTCCCTCTCTACAAACCCAGACCAGCTGTGTGGTCCTGCCCCAGGGAACCAACTCTCAAACTACCCACCACCAGGCAGCAAGGCCATCTCACTCCCACACCACTCTACTCCCCCATGGCGGGGTCTGATACCCCTGACACTCTGACACCCTAGGTGTCAGAGAGCACTGACCCCTCCGAAGGGGAGCCACCCAAGAAAGCCAGCAGTGAGAGGGTGGGGGAAGCATCTCAGGCTATGGCTGCTGTTAAGCTTGGGGAACATGCAGGGTGGCATGGGGGAGGGCACCACAGGGTGGTAGAGAGGAGGGCATTCAGGGTGGTAGAGAGGAGGGCATTCAGGGTAGTAGAGAGGGGGGCACCGCAGGGTGGTAGAGAGTAGGGCTCCAGAGCCACTGCTTCCTTTCTGCAGCGCCAACCTTCAGTCTCCATGACTCTCCTTGCAAATCAACTTCCTACGAAGACTCAGACAGGTGAGCAGCCCAAGGCCACACAACTGGAAGCACCTGTCTCTTCAGGGCCCAGGGTCTTGCCCCTGACTCAATTTGTTAATTTTACCTAGACTGATGGAGGCAGGACCCCAATACCACCCCTGCCTCCCCTTCGGAGGCCCAGACCAGCACCCTTTGAGGCGTGAGGTAGGAGTGGGGAGCAGTGAGTCTGATCCTCTCATGGCTTCTCCACTCCAAGGCTGGAGTCCTGGGTTGGTCTGCGCCAGTTCTCTGTGAGGAACACAGATGTCTGGAACAAAGTGAGTCACGTGAACACACAGCTTCAGACAAGGCTGGCACAGTCTTTACCACTGCCCCAACATCCTGCCCATCAAGACTGGGGAATTGAGCCACACACAGTCTTGCTGTGTGGGATCAACAGTGGCGTCCTGTCCCGCACACGTCCCACCCCCAGCTTCTGTGTGTAACCTGGAGAGCTCACAAGCCACTTCAGTGAAGACCTCTGAAGGTCAGATGGGCTCTGACTCAGCACAAAAGTCAACGTGGGTACCAACACAAGACGGTAGGAGGCTGTGTTCCGGTTGGGTACCTCACAAAGCCGTGCAGCAAACAGGCCTGGGACTTATGGCTCGGTGTGCAGACTCCCAGGTGGGTCTGTGAGTTTTACATACATTTTGGATCTAAAACAGGACCCACAGACTGAGAAAACTATCACCACACGTTACTAAGGCACAGGTGGATCCCAGGTGTGTCTGAAGCTGGAGCTCTTAGTCTTTGCCCTGCTTAACGCACACTGTTGGGGACAGTCCACCCAGGGGCCTGCTCGGCTCCTAGCTTTGCCTGGGCCCGTGGCGATGCCTCGCTCTGGGCCTCTGTGCCGAGAGGCCTCAAGGCCTCTGTCCAGGACAGTACAAGCAGGAAAGGGTCAGGACAACCTTGCAGGAGCCCAGCTTCCTGCGATCACACCACCACCTACACAGGATCCTGTCCCTGGGCAGCAGGAAGCTGGGGGTGGGGGCTGAGCACTGGTATGGAGTCCTGCACACCTGGCTATGACCCATCTCTGCTGATGCAAGCAATGTGGGACGGACACACACACACACACACACACACACACACACACACACACACACACAC
>CABHPR010129307.1:0-14675 GCA_902168415.1 Peromyscus melanophrys
TTCTTTCTCTTTCTTTCTTCCTTATTATTTATTTATTTATTTATTCATTCATTCATTTATTTATTTATTTATTTATTTATTTATTTATTTATTTATTTATTTATTTATTTATTATTTTTGAGACAGGGCCTCATTTTGTATGTCTATCCTTGACCTTGATAGATCAGGCTAGTGCTGAGATTAAAGGCATATGCCACCACATCCTCCTTAGTTTCCCCTTGATTTGTTCTTTGGCAATTTCACATGTACATGATTCATACTGGCCACTCTCATGACTCGCCCTCTCTCATCTTGCTACTGCCTCTTATTGTCCCCTTTATCTTCTATTTCTCACATCAATGTCATATATCTATATTTTTTGATCCTTTGAGCTTGACAAGGGCCATCCGTGTGACCAAGGTTTTGGAGCTGTCTGTGGAGCCTGGTGGGCTCAGAAGTAGGCATACAACTGAAGACAGCGATTTCTTCTCTTTCAGAATCTATTGCTAGCCAACACTTTAGCATTAGGAACTAGAGTCCCATGAGCCCCTGCCCTTGTGCAGGTCCAATGCAAATAACCGTAATTGTGAGTTTGCGATTGTGATGGCTGTGTCAAGTCTGGAAGATGACACTTGGCAGCCCTTTATTCTATCTTCTGGATCTTACATAATCTCTTCACCCCTATTCCAAAATGTCCCTTGAGCCTTGTTTAGGGGTGAGCACTCATTGTGTCATTGCTCTGGCATCTTTGCACCCCAAGTCTGCATTCATTGCTATTCACTGTGAAGAGAAGCTTCCCTAATTAAGGCTGAGAATAGTATTTGTATAGGGGCATAAACATAGATTGTTTAGCAGGCATTTTGATGCTGTGTTGACTTCATTTGACAATAGTAGTGAGTTGGGCCTATTATCGCCCTAAACATAGGACGTTAACTGTTTCTTTCCTGTGGAGTAGGCCCTAATCAGAGGATAGTTGCTTACCCCTACAACAGATGTGCTACCACAGCACAGACAGGCACATCTTGCCCAGCAGATTGGTTTTGTGGTTCACGGTGTTCACAGCTGGCTAAGATTATTAATGCCTTTTCTTTCCTGTATAGCACATTCTGTGACTTAGAAAGCTAGCCAGTGTGGAGGACATTTCCAGCTCAGTTCCATCTTGTTATCTTTATACTTTGCAACTGAAGTGTGTGACGTCTTCAGCAACAAGGTCTTATTCTAATTCTAATGGTACATCAAGATGACTGACAAGAGTCTGTATTGTTTTGGAGGACTCTGGAGCCTCCCTGACCAACAGGTGCCCGGTACCTGGGACTGGGCATTTCTCTGAGTAATCCACCTCTTCTTGGAGTACCCGTGTCTAGCCATGCAGGACGACCTCCTCCAGTCCATCTTTTGTATTTTTTACTTGGGTTTCTGAATGGCTGTTCAACATTCTTTCCATTCTGGTGAATCTTGCTCCATCCTCTCAGCCCCTAACCCGCCGCTTCCTCTCCGCCCAACCTTTCCATCCACAGCGATCCTCCTTTCTACTTTACTTTACCCATGTTCCACTCTCCAATAGGCAAGGTTTCCCACCCCCTGCCACACACACCATGTCTCCTGGCTTTCATAGATATTCTGAGTTAAATAAATAACTAAAGGGTTGAAACTTAGTTCTAAATATGAGAAAGAATATGTCGCCTCAGTCAGTATAATTTTTCTAGTTTTACCCATTTACTTAAGTATTTCATTTTTAATCGCTAAATAAAATTTTATTACATGTATTCATTTTCTTTTGTTCTTTTTCCTTCCTTCTTTCTTTCTTTCTTTCTTTCTTTCTTTCTTTCTTTCTTTCTTTCTTCTTTCTTTCTTTCTTTCTTTCTTTTTTGAGACAGGGTCTCTCTATGTAGTCCTAGCTATCCTGGACCTTGCTATGTAGACTAGGCTGACCTCAAACTCATAGAGATCATCTGCTTCTGCCTCTTGAGTGCTGGCACTAAAGGCATGTGCCACCACGCCTAGCCATGTTTTCGTTTTCTGTTCATCAGTTACATATCTAGGCTGATTCCTTTTCCTAGCTATTGTGAATAGAGAGAGCCACAATGAACACAGTGTGCAGGTATCTCTGTGGTAGCATATAGACTGCCTTGGGAATATTCCCCGGGGGGAGTATGACTGACATACAGCAGTTTTGCTTCCAACCTTTACCTCCAGATTGATTTCCAAAGTTATTGCACTAGTTTATATTCCCACCAAAACTGTACAAGGGCTCTTTCTCTACATCTACACCAGTATTTGTTGTTTATACTTTTACATTTTTTGTTTTTATTTTATGTGTGTAAATGTTTTATCTGCATGTGTGTATGTGTACCAAATGTGTTCTTTGTCCCCATGGAGGCAAGAAAAGCATTGGATACCCTGGATCTGGGGTTACAGATAGCTATTACCCACCATCTATTTTATGGAATAATTTAAGTAATGCTGGTGTTAAATTTTTTTTTTTAAGTTCTGGTAGAATTTGGCAGTGGATCTATCTGGCTTTGGTATTTTTTAGTTGGGAGACATTTGATTTCCTCTTCATTATCATTGCTAGTTATAGATCTATTTAATTGTTTATCTCATCTTAGTTTTAATTTTGATATGTCATATGCACCTAGAAATCCCAATTTAGTGGAGTATAGATTTTTTTAAGGTATGTACTCACGATTTTCTGAATTTCAGTGATATCTGTTGTAATGTCTTCCTTTTCATTTATAATTTTAAGTTTTGTTTTTATTTGTAATCATCTGTATGCATGTGTACTTGTGTGTGGAGATGTGCAACTGAGTGTAGGTGCCCACGGAAGCCAGAAGAGAATGTCAGATCCCCTGGAACTGGCATAATAGGTAGTTTGAGCCACTGAAGTGGACACTAAAAACCAAATGTGGGTCCCATGCAAGAGTAGGATGTGTTGTTAACTACTGAGGCATCTCTCTAGTCCTTATCTATAACTTTATTAATTCAAGTCTTCTTTATTTTGGCTAATTTGCTTGAGAATTAGTCAATTTTGTTTATTTTTCAAAGGAACCAACTCATCATTTCATTGATTCTTAGCATTTTTTATTTCTATTTCATTAATACTTGCCTCGATTATAATTATTTCTTCCCGTCTACTGCTTTTGGAGTTGGTTTATTATTGATTTTTCCAACATCTTAAGGTACATCATTAAGGTATTTATTTGGGATCTCTAAACTTTTTTTGATGTGAACCCTTAGTGCAATGAAATTTCCTCTTAGAACTACCTTCATTGTTTCCCACAGATCTTTTAATCTTGTGCTTTTATTTTTATTCAGTTCTAGGATTCTAAAAAATTTCCTTTTACATTTCTTCAGTGATTCCATATTCAACAGTATGCTGCTTAATCTCTAGGTTTGTGCATCTTCTGTAGATTTCCAGGCTGTTGAGATCTAGCTTTATTCTGTTGTGATCATATAGAACGTGAATTGTTACTTTAGGTTTCCTATATGTTTTGAGGCTTGCTTTATGCTCCAATATGTGCTCTATTTTATAGACAGTTGTATGACCTGCTGAGAAGTACATGTATTATTTTTTAAGTAAATATTTATTTTATTTTGTGTGTATGTTTGTGTACTACATCCATGAAGAAGCCCACAAAGACCAGGAGAGGGCATCAGATCCCTGATAACCACAGTTACAGATGGCTGTGAGCTACTATGTGGGTGCTGGGAACTGAACCTGGATCCTCTTCAATAATTGTAAGCATTCTTCACTGTAGAGCCTCCTCGCCAGCTTCATATGTGTACTAATTTATGCTTGGGTGGAATGTTCTGTAAATTTGATTTATAGTGCTGTTTACTTCCAATGTCTCTCTGGTTGTTTTATGTCAGAATGACCTGGCTTGGTGAGAGGAGAGTACGTTATTGAAATTTCTCCCTATAACTATCTTGGGATTAACATTCAGAGTTATTATTAAAATATGCATATTAATTCTTGTCCTTCATTGATTTTTGTGGTGTTTTCTTAGATTTGTTCTGATGAACTGTCCTAGGATTGTTCATTTTTACTCTATGGCCTTTTGTACATTAACCTTTCTTTCCAGCACAAAATATTTCCCTTAATGTCCTCTGTAGAGCTATTTTAGTGGCTGTATATTCCTCACGTCTGTTTCTTCGGTGCCAATGATTCACAGATTGAATCTTTTCACGATGTCCCAAACTTCCTGCATATTCTGTTTGCCAGTTTTTAAAAATGTATGCTTTTCTTTGATTGAGTGATCCAGTGCCTCTACTTTGTTTTTCAAGCCCTAATATTCTATTCTCTCTGTCTCTGTCTCTCTCTGACATGGTCTTATCACATAGCTAGGTTTAGCCTGGAACTCATAGACCAGGCTGTCCTTGAGCTAACAGAGATACGCCTACCTCTGCCTACTGAATGCTGGGGTTAAAGTTGTGCACCACCACACCTGACAACTATTTCTCTCTTTATTGACTCGATTTTCACATTCTGAATTGTCCTTTTTTTTCATTCAGCCGTTTGTGTTTTCTTGAACTTTAATCATTGTATTCCTGTCCTTTTAAGTTCATCCAGGTGTATTTTTGTGGCCTCTTTGACTGCTTTGAATTCATTGAGTGTGTTTATAATTGTTCTTTTGAATTCTGTGTCTTGAATTTTGTCTAAGTTGTTCTTGGGCAACATTACTAAGGAATTAGTGGCTTGAGGGAAGGGTGTTGTCATGGTTTATCATATTGTTTGCGTGTTTGTGATGAGACCTGGCACCTGCAGTTACAATGCTGATTGTCTTGATATTAGTTGGTAGTCCACTGGCCTGATCTTAAGGTGGTGCAGTAGGTAGGGCAGTTTGGGGAAGTCCCTAGGGGACTGAGCTGAGTGAGCTGGGGCTGACGCTGCATCTCTTACTGGAGCCACAGTAACTCAGTGAAGTGACTCTGGTGAATGAGTACAGAGGCAAAAGTGGATAGGGTCTGGGGTGGGAATTGTGTCTCTTATTGGGTCTGGGTACTTAGTAACCATACAGAGCATCTATGTCTAACAGTTTGTGCTTGAAACTGTGGCAGTTTGAATGAAAATGGCTCCCGTAGGCTCATAGGGAGTGGCACTATTTGAAAGGATCAGGACATGTGGCCTTGTTGGAGTAGGTGTGGCCTTGTTGGAGGAAGCATGTCACTGGGGGTGGGCTTTGATATATCAGAAGCTCAACCTAAGCCCAGTGGCTCACTCTCTCTTTCTGATGCCTGCAGATCTGGATGTAGAACTCTTGGCTCCTTCTCCAGCACCATGTCTGCCTGTGTGCTACCATGCTTTCACCATGATGATATTAAACACCTGAACCTGTAAACCAGCCCCAATTAAATGTTTTCCTTTATAGGAGTTGTTGTGGTCATGGCAATTCTCTTGTTCTCTTGTTCTATTGTCTCTTCATAGCAATAAAAACCTTACTAAGACAGAGACGAATAATTCTGTGATTTCCTGAAGTTCTATAAATATGTTTGACAAAGTTATTAATAAGGACTTCTCAACTGGAACATGTATTTGAATCACCATAGTCTGAATCTTATATGGCCTTGAAAGACCCATGAATCAAAGGTGTGGCCTCTAGTTTGGAGCCATTGAGAAGGGAGGGGTTGACCGTTTTTTATAATGTGGGAATTAGTGGGAGGCTTCACATCACAAGGGGTCATGTTCTTAAAGGAGATTGTTGAGGCTCTGCCCTATCCTCTCTTTTGTGTTGTACCAGCTTTGAGGTGAGCAGCTTTGCCCCACCACATAAATCCCTGCCATCTTGCCACAGACGTCAAAGCAACAAGACCACCTAAAACCTCCAAACTAAACATCAAAAATAAACCCATTCTTTTATTAAGTTGATTATTATAGGTATTTGTTATAGTGACAGAACACTGACTAAGAAATGAATCATGTAATGAATCATTTTAAATGAATCGTTTAAAATTCAGACTTGGACTTAGAAGGCCTAAAGTGAGTCCTGAGAATCTAACAAGCTTCATAAAGGCAGTCCTTGGACCACAGGGTGATGCTGTACATGTTTATTGTTGTATTTATTTGGGGTCTAATGGATGTTCCCCCCACAAATTCTCACTTTGCTCTTTGTGGGCATCTCAGGTATCTACCCACCCTCATTTGAGTTCCTATTTTGTTCTCTGTAGGTGTCTCAAGTGTCCCCCCACTTTGGTATTTGTGGGCATTTCAGATGTCACATCCCTAAGTTTCCACTTTGCTCTTTGTGGGCATTTTAGATGTCCCTCCCACACTCTGAGTTCCCACTTCACTCTCTGTAGGCGCTGCAGAGAGTCACTGCTTGCTCTAGCACACTTCTGTACACTTCTGTACTCTTCTCTACTCCTTTGTTCTCGGGCAGCCACTTCTAACTTGCTGATCTCAGAATCTGGCTCTCCTGTTGGGAGAGGCCTGACACCCGTGCCTCTCTGCTTGCTGCATTCTTTTGAGGGTGGCTCTTACGGTGTGAGCCCTTTAGACTTTCATGCTGACTTCCGCTGTACAAACCTTGACATCGATCAGCAGGTTTGTGTTCGTCACTGTCTTTCTAGCTCTTTCTCATATTCCTTAAACTCCTCCCCAAGCTGTAGTTTTCCTCCCTCTTCATTGAAGTGGAAGCCTGGACTATTTCTTCTACCTTCCTTTTCATTTTATAGATTTTTGTTTTCTCACCTTCCTCTTTAATATGCATTTTATTCTTGCTAATTCTCTTGTTCTCAGTGTTCCACACCTGAGACAATGTCAGCAACTGCTGTTATTCTCTCTTATATATCTAATATTCTCTTGTAATTCATTTCTTTACTTTCTTCTCATATGCTGTTTTATTTTCCTAATCTAATATTAAGAGAATTAAAATGTATCTGTCAAATAGAAAAAGCTATATAATGAATTACCACTTACACACCACTCAACTTCAGTAATTACCAAAATGCGTCATTTTTGAATTCCTACTTTCTTGGGAACATCTTTTGATTTTGTTTTTTCCCTCAACTGCCACCTCATGTTTTGTGGTGGTCAAGCCCCTCTCCCTCTTTCCTGGCTCACTCTGATTCCTATCTGGTTTCACTACATAAAGCTCATCTGCACCGTCATGTGCTGACTCCAGTGGCCATTTTTCAGACCTTCTACTTGGACCTCTCTGCAAGAGTCCAATGTTTCACAGGCTCTTGTCTCTGAGCATCTGTAATTAACTTATTTCCATGAAGGACTTTGGAAGTGAGCACTCTGACGCTTGCTCTGGGGATTCCAGGGCTATATCTATTTTTAAAAACTTATCACCATGTCAAAACCTTTAATCTTACCTCTGCCCTGATGATGAAAATGAGACACTCATTAAATTCTATGACGTCTTTTGGAAAGGTAAAGTCCTTGATGGAGCTTAGTACAATGCCTTTACTTAATGAAGACATCATAAAATATTAACTGATAATAGCAATGACATTGAAAATAACTATTATTCACACATGAGTATAAAACTAAGCTGTGGAGAGCACAAGATACAGCCATTTATCTACTTCTGGAACCCTCAGTTTTGAGCTCTTTTTAGATTCGCTGTTCATCTAATTATCTGGAAGTAACTATAGTGAAAGCCTATGTTCTTGAGGCTTTAATGTCATTTTTAATGTATTTTAAATTTCAACTTAATACAGAGTATCCATCCATCTTAATAGTCCAGCTTGGTCCTGCCATTCTGTTATTTTCTGATCTCTAGTTGTTCTTGAAGAGTAAAATTCTTTGCCTCACTAGAGCTTGATGTTCAAAACCAAGTTAAAGTCTCCTTTTTGATAGTGATTTAAAAACTATGTAAAGACTCTCATTGAAGTTCATCTGGGCAAATCTGGGTCCTTTCCTTTCATTACAAATGGAAAAACTATATTGATGTGGTAAAGGCAGGATGAGAAGTCAGTAAGGAAAGGCCTAAGTTTAAGGTGTATCTCTCTGAATCACTTGTCCTTAGTTATTTCTCATAGAGGAAATGGAAGAGAGACAGCTCTTGGCAAGCACTAGAATTAATTGTTCTGTGTGGTGGTGCCATTAACGCAGCTATGAGAGCCCTAGTATGGAATAAGACAAGAACCCAAGGCAACCATCTCAGGAGTAGGGCAGCCAATGAATACTACTTCCCTCTACACACAGCTTACTGCTTTTTGTGGCATTAGATGTGATTGCCATCATTTTAGACAAAAATATTTTTTAAATTATATGTACAAAATACCTCCTTTGGTTTTAATAATGCAACTGCAGCTTCTATATCAATTCAATCAAGGAGCCATAAAAATTTCATTTTGTGCCAACTAGCTCCCTAGTGCCAGTTTAGTTTTGATGGCTACAGGTTAATTAGTATCCATTAGGAAGCCATGAAATCAGCTACAATTGGTATCTTTTTTTTTAAATAAAAGAAAATGGAAAACATTGGGGAAGAATATTTGAGCTTGATAATCTCCTTTCGTGTGTGTATGTGTGTGTGATGCGTTTTTTTTTTTAAACTGAGAAGTTCCAGTGTGAGAGTTGATATAGATATCCATATGAACTGAATGCTGATTGAAATGCAAACCTGGTTATGGCTTAACACAAGTAAAATGTTGGATGACTACCAAAATGAGCTTGTCTGGGGAGTGTTCGACAACAAAGGGCTAGTTCTTTACCTTTTTCAAACATTTATCCTTTTCATTAATTCAAATATAAATCCAATTTTCTTCTTCAGGAAAAGATTTAAGGAAACTTACAAATATTTGAAAATAACACAATCAAACACACATGCCAGTAAATACTGACAAAAAACAAAAAACAACAAAAAACCCCAAAACAAACAAACAAACAAAAAACTTCAATAAGAAAATAAGCCAGAAAGTCAAATAGAGCCAGTAGTGAAGGTGGCATGCATTCAGGGAGAAAGAAAAGTAGCCTGATATCCAGGTCAGATTTGGTATTCATCTCTAGAAATTAATGTCACAATTGGCTTGGCTAACGCAGCTCCATTTTTTTTCCATGACAGAATCACAGAATATTTTTATCAGATAAAGTTTAACTCAAACCACAAAACATAAAACATTCTCCTCTCTTGTGGAACAAGTGACTGTGTCTTCTTCAATAGTGATCACTTCACTCCAAGTGATAATCTTGCCAACCTAACAGGAATTAACCATGGAGATAAGCCTTGGGCATTTCTGTGAAGGACTGTCTAGATTATATTAATTGTAAGTGAGAAGACTTACCAAAACCTTGACTGGGACCCCAAGCTAAATAAAAAGGAGAAATTAAGCGGATCACAGGCATTCATCGCTCCTGCTAACTGACAGAGAAAGCAACGTGATGTTTGCCTCTTGTTGGGAAAACCACGCCTTCTCTGCCATGATAGGTTGAGTACTCTGGGACTGTAAGCCAGAATGAACCTTCCTTCCTTAAGTTGCTTTTGGTAGGCACTTGCCACCACAAAGTAATGAATATGGAAAATTGGTACCAAGAAGTGGGACTGTTTGTGATAAACCTGACCAGGTGGACTGGAGGCCTTCGGAACGGGACTGCTGGAGGAATATGAAAGAATTTGGAACCTTGAGCTAGAAGATTCTTGAGTATTGTAAGCAGAGTTTAATTGGCTGCTGTGATGAGAACCTGGATGATGAGAAGGCCGGAACATGGGAGTAGAGGCCCAATGGATGAGATGTCAGAGAGGAACAAGAACTCTAGTAGGAACTAGGCTACAGCGCGTGTGTATGATGGCCTGGGACAGAACCGGCTGTATTCTGCCTGTGTCCGGAGAGCCTGAGTGGGATTGAACTTGAAGGTAATGGATTCCTTTGTGTGGCAGAGGCAATTTCATGATAGGTGGCATTTAGGCTATGTCATGGTGACTGCTTATCATTGCTGTCTAGGTCGAGAGAGAGAGAGAGAGAGAGAGAGAGAGAGAGAGAGAGAGAGAGAGGGAGAGCAAGAGAGAGGGCGAGAGCAATAAGTAGAAAAGAAAGATGAGAAATGTGTAAAGTTTGTCATGGAAAGGTGTGCAAGCAAGTTTTAAGTTCCAGACAAGGGGAATACCCATGACAGAGCATATATGACTGTTAAACAGATTAGTGCTGTCAAAGAGAAACCTCAGTGTGCTGCACTGTGAAAATAGGAGAGATGATCTGGGGATAAGATTCGGCCCCACAAAGGCTCCAACCTGTGAAAATGTAAATTCATTCGAAAAGATGGAAAACTCAGAGAATGCTGGTGAAAGGATTTTCTGATTGTGGAAAGCAACCTCATAGCGAAGTGTTTACCCTGGGCCAGAACACAGAGGCTGCTGTGACTAATGTCCAAAGGGGCAAAATTCCACCCTGAGTTGGCAGCAGAACTTGTCAGTGTCATCCATATGGTACTGGTGTGAAAGATGCAGGGTTGAGGGGTTGATGGGGTCTTACACCACAGTTCCAGAGAGCTATTGAGGCCCAGAAGTTTGTGGCAGGGTCAGAACTCCTGCAAAAATGTCCTAAGCTGCAGTTGCATGGAGCTAGAGGTGAAGCTGAAGTTGCAATGGATATTTTAAATGTCAGGGCTATGGAGAGTCCATCAAAGAAAGGTACAGGTATGGAGTATAGCTGGCCCAGGACAGAAATCACGTATGCCGTAGGCAGCAGAACTGAAGGCGTGAAGCTTCTCAAACCCCACAAAGCCCAGATGATCCCATAAGGATCTCCAGATGCCAGACCTGGAGCCACAGGGTGTAGTGGCTGTCCTGGTAGGTTTCTATCTTGCTTTGATCAAATCATTCTTTGATATCTTCCCATTTATCTCTTTGAACATGGGAATATTTACTCTATGTCATTGCACATTACTGTGCAACTTGCTTTTGATTTAATATGAGCTCACAGCAGAGGTTGTCTTGAGTCTCAGATAAGACTTGAACTTTGGACATTAATGCAGGGGCTTCTTAAAGATTATGGGGACTTTTGAAGTTTTTCTGAGTGTATTTTGCATTGTGAGATGGTGTGTTGGTTAGGGTTTTTTTTTTTTTAATGTCAACTTGATTTAAGGTAAGGTCATCTGAGAAGAGGGAACCTCAACTGAGAAAATGTCTCCATCAGATTAGCCTGTAGGAAAGCCCATGGGGACATTTTCTTGATTGATGATTGATGGGCGTTTTCTTGATTGATGTTTGATGTGGTAGGGTCCAGCCCACTGTGGCCAATACCATGACTAGGCATGTAGTCCCAGGTTGCATAAGAAAGCAAACTGAGCAAGCCACGGGGAGCAAGCCAGTGAGCAGCACTCTTCAATGGCTTCTGTAACAGTTCTTACCTCCAGGTTTCTGCCCTGAGTACCTTCATGGTGACTACATGGTGAACTACAACTGTAAGATGAAATAAGCTTCCCCCCAAGTTTCTATTGGTCATTGTGTTGTATCACAGCAATAGAGAAGCAGACTGATACTGATGGCCTGTGGAGGCAGGGGTTGGGAGGTTATGGCTTAAAAGTTCTGTGCTTGGTGTCAAGTAGACAAAAGGTGGGGTTATAATGGCTGACTTAAGTTGTTAACTTGATAGAGTTTAGAATCTCCATGTGTAGATTAGGTTAAGTGAGATGGGAAGACTTCCATCAATCTGAGCAGTACCAGTCTGTGGGCTTGGGTCCTAAATCGAGGGAAATGAAGGAAGTAAGCTAAGTGCTAGCAGCTATTATTCTCTGCTTGCAGGTTATGGAGGCAATGTGAGCAACTGTCTCCGGTGCCTGCTGCTGTGCTGTCCTGGACATGATGGACTGCATCCCCCGGAAATGTGAGCCAGATTAAATCCTGTCTTCCTTCAACTGCTTTTCTCAGGTATTTGTCACAGCAACAAAATGATAATACAGCCTTTCTATTCCGTCCTTTTCCTAGATGATGCCTACAGGGATATGCAGTAATAAAGTACCTCAAGTGTTGGATAACATCCAGTCTAGAGTGAGTCATGCTTTCTTAGATATTCCCCAAGTTTCCCACTGAGACCCAAACTGCATAGCAGGTACTTACTGACAAACTCTCATGAACATATGATTCCCCATAACGTATATTCTCCCTTACAGCATACTGTGAAAAGTACAAACCTAAACATATGTAGACATTTCAGGAGGTCTTTGTTTGATAAGCATTGGTAATAGCAAAGCCAGTGGTCTCTTGGTGTCACTTTGCACTGGATAATAAAAGGTGTCATAAGAAACATGTTTTTTTTTTTTTTTTTTTTTTTTTTTTTTTTTTTTTTTTTTTTTTTGAGACAGAGTTTCTCTGTGTAGCTCTGGCTGTCCTGGAACTCACTCTGTAGACCAGGCTGGCCTTGAACTCAGAGATCCACCTGCCTCTGCCTCCCCAGTTCTGGGACCAAGGGCGTACGTCACCATCCCTGGCAACATGCCTGTATCTCAAACAAGTCAATGTGTATGCTTACTCTAGGATGTGTCAGAGGCCAGGAGTAGAGAAGACTAACTTGGTTCTGTTGCTGTCTCTTAGAACATTTAAACTCCGTGGCAACTGAGAGTACCTGAAGCGTTTTCAGACATGACCACGTTCGTAGTTGTGTTGTTTTGCCATCTTCCTCAGTATCTGCGAGGATCCAGATTGCTTCCAGGATCTTGCAGAGGATATAAAAATCCACAAATGCGCAATTCCTCTCTCCATAATGACACAGTTTGCCTGTGACCTACATACATTCTTCTCTAGACTTCAAGTCACCTTTACATTACTTATTTATGCTATCTAATAAAGTATAAGTGACAAATAAAGAGAGAGCTGTTGTACTATATTGTCTCAGAGAACAATGAGAGGAAAAAGTCAGTGCATAGCCACTATAGACTTCTGATTTGTGGTTGGTTGAATCCACAACTGCAGAATGTGGATACCAAAGGTTGACTACACTTAGCTTTTGGAGATTGATGTCTACATGGATCAAATCATACTACTTTTTTGAAAATTCTTTAAGTGAGAAGGGAAACAGGTTGGGGTATAGGCAAAGTATAACTTGCACAAGCTGATGATAACTTAAGCTAAGTGGTAGGCATTCCGGAATTTAGGATATCACTATTATTATTATTATTATTATTATTATTATTATTATTATTAGTTTTGCTTGACAATTTTCCCATGAAGAAAAATGTTAGTAAAAAGACTCTTGGAGGTGCTGGAGAAATGGCTCAGCAGTTAAGATAACTTGCTGTTCTTCTGGGGGACCTAATTTCAGTTCCCAATATCCACATCAAGTGGCTCACAACCATCTGTCACTCCAGCTCCAGGAGGTTTGATGCCTCTGGCCTCTGCAGGTACCTGCACTCAAGTACACATACCCATATGCATACACCCACCTACACATAATTCGAAATAATAAAAAATAAAAATAAATCTTAAAAAAATTCTCAGAGTCCAATTGCTCATTTGTGTTTCCAATTTGGGGACATGAAAACTAAATCAGGCTGTATTTAAATATGCTGAGAAACAGGATGTTAGACTTTAGAAGATTCCAGAGTGTGGAATTTAGGGAAGATTCCAGAGTGTGGGTGTGGAAGTAAGGCTGAACAGGTTTTTGGAAGCTATTACAAGATGGGGTAGAGGCAATTCAGGGAGTTTTTTCTTTTAGCCAAGTGGATACTGCATTTGAAATATCCACCTAAACCAAATATTAGTCAGCTGGAAAGGAATTTGAGATGCAGGTGTCCAGGAATGATGCGTGGGAGTTGAAACCTGGAAACATTCCTTCAGAGCCTGACATGGCTGAGGTCATGTCTGCTGCCAAAGAACAGATACTTAAAGATAATCACTTTATGTTGCTTGAGCCATTGAGGCAAATGATTCTCTGTTCTTAATTTGAACATTAAGATTTCTAAGGTCAGATCCTTGAAAATTAGACACATGATTGTAAAAATAAAATTCTCAGCATTAAATTGCTCTGGTGAGAAAGAACCACCCATTTGTTCAAAGACTACTTTATGGCACATCTAGTATGTTTGAGGTAATACACATACTGAGGATAATTGTCTCCTAACTATATAGAGTTTTAAAGTTTGCCCAGGAAACTAGAAACCCATCCAATCTCATGAATGCCAAATCCCAAACTGAGGTGTGCTTTGAAAGAGTACAAGGACCCATTAAAGCATGAGACTTATTCTGGTTGGAAGAATTATCTGAGCAAGTGACACTCGTTCAAAGCTATGATTATTAGAAACCAAAGGAAAGAAAGCACTGAAAGAGAATGTGAGCAGGCAGTGATCTGGTTGGTTCAAGGCCCTGGTTTTAACTCTGGGTACAGAACAATAAACTCCTGCCACAGAGGATGAAATCTGTAGGTCAGCTCCCAAGGGGACAACGCTGTCTTGGCCAAGAGGAAGACATTTCAATCTGATGTAGACATTTGCCCTCCAGAGAGCATTTCTAGTGTCAGGGAAAAGAACGCTCCCCACCACAAGAAGAGAAAGGGAATAGAATTCGTCACCCCCAGTTCCCTCTCAATGTGCACGTACATTCCATTCCCTGTGAAGAAGCAGTCTGTCCCTGCTCTCCTTAAACCTGAGATAGTCTGTTGCTGGGTTGACTTTTGTGGTGGTTTGACTAGGAATGGCCCCATAGACCCATGTGTTTGAATGCTTGGTCCACAGGGAGTGGCACTATTAGGAGGTGTGGCCTTGTTGGAGTGGGTGTGGCCTTGTTGGAGTGGGTGTGGCCTTGTTGGAGTAGGTGTGG
>CABHPR010129307.1:14685-37544 GCA_902168415.1 Peromyscus melanophrys
GGTGTGGCCTTGTTGGAGTAGGTGTGGCCTTGTTGGAGTAGGTGTGGCCTTGTTTAAGGAAGTATGTCACTGTGGGGGCAAGCTTTGAGGTCTCAGTTGCTCAAGCTAGGCCTTTAAGTGGCATTCACTTTTGCTGCCTGCAGATCAAGATGTAGAACTCTTGGCTCCTTCTCCAGCACCACGTCTGCATACATGCCACCATGATGATAATCAACTAAACCTCTGAAGCTGTAATCCAGCCCCAATGAAATGTTTTCCTTTATAAGAGTTGCCATGTACGCTTTCTCAGAAAATTGGGAGTCAATCTACCTCAAGATCCAATGATACCACTCTTGGACATATATCCAAGGAATGCTCAATCATACCACAAGGACACTTGCTCAGCTATGTTCATAGAAGCATTATTCATAATACCCAGGACCTAGAAACAATCTAGATGCCCCTCAACAGAAGAATGGATAAAGAAAATGTGGTACATATACACAATGGAGTACTACTCAAAAGCAAAAAACAATGATATCATGAAATTTGCAGGCAATTGGATGGAATTAGAAAATATCATCCTGAGTGAGGTAACCCAGACTCAGAAAGAAAAACATGGTATGTACTCACTCATAAGTGGATACTAGATATAAAGCAAAGGATAACTAGACTACAACCCACAGCTCCAGAGAAGCTAGCTAACAAGGAAGACCCTAAGAGGGATGCATGGATCACCTTGGAAGGGGAAGTAGATGAGTTCTCCATGAGTAAACTGGGGATGAGGGGGGCAATAAAGGGTAGGGGATGGGGGATGAGAACATAAGGGAACAAGATGATCGAGTTGGAACAGGGACAGAGTGGGAGAGCAATGAAAGAGATACCATGATAGAGGGAGACATCATGGAGATAGGGAGAAACTTGGCGTTAGGGAAGATCCCAGGAATCCACAAAGATGACCCCAGCTTAGACTACTAGCAATAGTGGAGAGGGTGCTTGAAGTGGCTTACCCTGGTAATCAGATCAGTGAATACCCTAACGGTCATCATAAAGCATTCAGTTCATTCAGTAACTGATGGAAGCAGATGCAGAGATCCACAGCCAAGTACCAGGCTGGGCTCCAGGAGTCCAGCTGAAGAGAGGGAGGAGGAGTTCTATGAGGAAAGGGCATCAAGATTATGGTGGGGAAACCTGCAGAGACACCCAAGCCAAGCTAGTGGGAACTCATGAACTTTGGACCAACAGCTGTGGAGCTTCCATGGGACTGGACTAGGCCCTCTGCATAACGGAGAAATTATGTAGCTTGATCTGTTTGAGGGGCCCCTGGCAGTAGGATCAGGATCCATCCCTGATGCATGAGCTGGCTTTTTGGAGCCCATTATCTATGGTGGGACACCTCGCACAGCCTTGAGGCAGGGGGAGGGGCTTGGACCTGCCTCTACTGAATGTACCAGGCTCTGCTGACTCCCCATGGGAGGCCTTGCCTTTTCAGAGGAGGGAATGGGGGATTGGTTAGGGGGAGAAGGCTAGGGAGGCGGGAGGAGGATCTGTGATTGGTATGTAAAATGAATAAAAAAATTCTTAATTAAAAAAAAAGAGTTACTGTGTGGCCAAGTGGTGGTGACACCTTTACTCCCAGCACTTGGGAGGCAGAGGCAGGTGGATCTCTGTGAGTTTGAGACTACCCTGGTCTACAGAGCTTGTTCCAGGACAGCCAGGGCTACACAGAGAAACCCTGTCTCAAAAAACTAAAAAAAAAAAAAAGCCATGGTCATGGTGTCTCCTCACAGCAATAGGAACTCTAACCAAGAAAACTTTCTACATATGACAGAAGAGACCCTGAATCCTTCTTAGTCTCAAGCTCTGTGATAACTGACAGTTTCTATCTCTGCTATGTTGGGGCTTTAGGCCACCAACGAGAAGTCTAGACTCATTTCTTGAGGAGAAGTGTCATGTCAGGAGAGCTGAGGCACCGGAAAGCGAGTGAAGATTCTGCCGTAGGCAAGTCTTTAGGCCCTTTAACTCTCATCTGGTTGTCTCACAAAGAATCATCCTGCCAGCCCCAGTGAGCCCACAGAACCACGAGAGTCTGTCCTGCACCATTGTTCTAAGACAGCATGTTCTGGGGGTGATTTAAGTAATGGAATCATTAACTCCAGGACCCACCAAGTGTGGTGTTTGTTTTCCCCCAACAAATGCTTGTTAAGCTGCCTTGGAGCTGCACTGACCTCCTTTGTAGAACACACCAGATCTCTCCAAATTTTACTGTGAACTCAGACACGTGTAAAATGATAGGGGACAAAGGAAGGCTGAGGTTTACTAAATTTCCACTACGAGCTAAGGACAGTATCATACCACTGGGTATGTGCCATTTTGTTTCATTCCCCAAACAATCATACAAAGAAGTAATAGCCCCATTTTAGAGGCAGGAAAGCTGAGGTCACAAATTCACTGAGGAATGAAGCCCACTGAATGGATGCTTGGCTCCAGTGCCAAGTACCTGGCCTAGAATGTGCATTCCTTCTGGAAGAAATCCCATACAAGTCTCCTGGGAAGCTACTCAAAAGTTCCCATGATGCTATGGAAGGTTCTTTTGGAGCCTATTTTGCCTCTGGTGTTCCCTTTTCTTTGTGGATTGTGGGGTGCATAATGGCTACCCTAAAGTTCACCTGTGCTCCCTTGGATAAAAGTGGGGTGCTGGCTCCTCCTTGTCAGCCACAGCAACAGCCCCTAGCAATCTGGTCCACATAGGGTAGAGCTGTGGGAGGCTCCACCAACACTGTCAAAGCCTTGACTACTCCCAGATATTGGAGCAGACTAAAAGAAACAGTTGTGAGGTAGAGAGGAGAGAAAAGACCGCACTAAATTGGTCTGTCACATTCTTTCAGACCTCCAAGCTGGCAGAGAACTGCATTCCCCAAATACTACTCCCAGCCCCACAGGTAACACACATTCCACCCTGGGGTTCCCATGGAGATGTGAGTCCTGGACATTCCAGCTCTCATTGCAGTCTGTCTCCCCAGCTGAGAGGTCATTTGTGCCACGGCCATCTTCAATACAGGGATGGGCGACTGTCCAAGACGGAGGCCTGCACAGGATGTGCATGTGATATGCTTAAGACGGCCTCAGAGCAACCCCTATCCTCAGCAGTTTTGTTTTGTTTTTCGTTTCTGAGGACTGACATTCCTCTTTCCCACTTTTAGCTGTTTCTTCTTTGGGAGAATCTCAAAAAAGAGCTCAATGTTTTGTTTTCTTTTACTCAAATAACTTACAGCTAATCTGGAAAAAGAAGTAAATACATCAACAGGGCTTAACTCCCACAGCACTTCAGGTAAGCAGTATTGAGTATCTACTGCCTCCCAAATGTCATACTAAGCATGGAAGGTGAGGTTGGTGGTAGGGTTGCTCTTGGCACACAGAGGCTTACTATGTAGCCTGGCAACTGCTGGGGTTATAGGCATGCACCACTCTGCCCAGGCATCATGCATAAAAAATAGTGTGAGTTGTCTCTTTGGTTCCATTTTACAGGTCAAGAAACCAAAGATCCCAATGTGAAATGACTTCTAAGCAGCCTGTGGCAGTTCTTGAATTATTGTTTGTTGTTTACTTGTTTTTGAGAGAAGGTCTCCTGTACAGCGTGGATGATCTCCATCCTAACATGACCAGTGCTGGGGTTATAGGCATGCAGAACCCTGTGTTTGGCATGTAGTCATCTATTAAATCCATTGTGTGGTGTAGAAGTGTTGTTTACCACTCTATGACTACAATACCTGACAGAAGCATTTTTGGGAGGGTTTGTGTCATGGTTTCAGGAGACTCCAGTCCGTGCTGGGGACAATAGCATGGCAGCCAGAGTGCGGCAGGCTCTATAGCAGATCAGGACAGAGAGAGGAGCCTTTACCAGAGCCTGCAGATGAATTGCTAAATGGTTTTATAATAAAAAACCTGGAGCCAGATATTGGGGTTAAAACTGAGAGATCATAAAAACAGAAAGAAGCCAGCCACATTCTCACCGCTTGGAGATCCTCAGCTAAAAAGAGACCTACTTCCTGTGTATCCACATCTATATGCCTTTCTGTTCTACCATCTCACTTCCTCTGTCTGCCCAGCTACATCACTTCCTCTTCCTGCCCAGCTCTGTCACTTCCTGTCTGTCTGTACAGACCTCCAGACCTTTATGGTTACTGCTGGGATTAAAGGTATGTACCACCACACCTGGCTTTGTCCGCAGTGTGGCCTTGAACTCACAGAGATCCAGAAGGATATCTGCCTCTTGAGTGATAGGATTAAAGGCGTGTGTTACCATTACCTGACCTCTATGTTTACTATTGTGGCTGGCTTTTTCCTCTGATCCTCAGATAAACTTTATTAGGGTGCACAATATATTGGGGACACAATACATCACCACAAGGGCCTCGGCTACAACCTTCAAAGACCTGTCCCCAATGCCCACCTTCTAAGGTTCCAATAGCTTAACCAGCTGTGTGACATCCACCATCTGTGGAACAAACATTACAAGCAGCCTGTAGGGCAGTGGTTCTCAACCTGTGGGTCAAAACCCTTTGAGGGGGGTTGTCAAACGACCCTTTCACAGGGGTCGCATATCAGATAGCCTATATATCAGATATTTATATTATGATTTATAACAGTAGTGAAATTACAGTTATGAAATAGCAACACAAGTACTTTTGTGGTTGGTGGTCACCACAACATGAAGAGCCGTATTAAAGGGTTGTAACATTAAGAAGATTGAGAACCACTGCTGTAGGGGAGCTTGGAGACATGTCAGTCACTGTACATTAAGGCTTACCATTTCTTTGTGGTCAGTACCTGTCATTTGTATATTTCTTGGGGCTTGCCCATTTCCTAAAGAGTACTAATTACAGTATGATACTCTAAACTTACAACTGATATTTGAAGTAGGATTTGTTTTAGATTTGTGTATCAATTTTGAGGCAAAATTTCCACATAATAAAATATGTCTACCTTTCTATTTTAAGCATATAGCTATGGCAAATGTTTCTATACTCATGTTTATATGTCAACATAATTAAGACAAAACATTATTGTTACCTCCAGAAATTTCCTTTGCTCCTCTTGGCTCTGGGCAACACTAACATGTTCTCTGTAGCTTTTGATCTATCTTTTCTAGACGTTCATATAAATGGAATCGAATCACTTGTTCTTTTGTTTGTTTAGTGGTTTTATAATAGAGTCATCCATGTTGTTGGTTGTCTCAGAATTTTGTCTTTTTTCATGGTTCAGTAGTAGTCCACTGTATGGATATACCAAGCTATGTTTAACATTCTCTTACTTTCATTGTTTTACAACTCTGAATATGTACTAGTTATTTGTTGCCGCATAACAAATTACCACAAGAACCTAATGATATTTAACAACGAACATTTATTATCTCATACTTTCTGAGAGTCAGGAACTTGGGTACAGCTTAGGAGGGTGGTTTATTTTTATTATTATTATTTTTTTTACCTTAGTCTAACTTTTTAAATATTTTTATTTATTTATTTTTCTATTAAGAAATTTTTTTTCATCCATTTTACACACCAATCAAAGATCTCCCTCTTCCTTCCTCCCGGCCCCCCAGCCTCCTCCTCCAAACCTACCCCCTACTCCCCCCCACAAGAAGGCAAGGGCCTCCCATGGGAAGGCACATTCAGTAGGGGCAAGTCAAAGCCCTGCCCCCTGCCTCAAGGCTACACGAGGTGTCCCATCCTAGGTAGTGGGACAAAAAGCCTGCTCATGCACCAGGGATGGATTCTGATTTAGGAGGGTGTTTTTGCCTCACGGTTTCTCACAAAGTTGAAAGTATTGTCTGAACTGCACATTCCCATGCTTGTCTGCATTGGCAGGGCTCAACTGTGATCTTTTGGAATAAGGCTCTAGTTCTCTTCCTAGATATTGATCAAAAGTATTACTTGGTTCCTTGGTTTGGTTCTTTGGCTTACGGGCCTTTCTGTAGGAAGAGAAAAGCAAGCAAACAATGGTCTAAGAAATCCAACAATGTGGAAATCACAGTCTTTTTGTAACTTCATCTCAGAAGTCCACAACCTACTACTCTTGAGTTAGAGGTAAACCACTGGGGTGGGTCCACACTCAGAGGAAAGGATTATGCAAATGTGTGAATTCAGGGCAGTGAGGATTGGTGAGACCTGTCTTGGAGTCTGCTTACCACAGAGTATGGCTGCCAGGAATGTTAAGTGCTATGGTTTGGAAAACTACCCAGATTCCTATGTGAAAGGCTTGGTGCCTTTGGTTGTGACATCGAAAGACGATGGACCATTTAGGAATCGAAGGTTCTCTTCTTACAGCATTAGGAGCATGCATTCAAAGGGGACTGTGGGCTTCTTCTCTTTCTGGCTCGCTGTGCCATGAGGTAGGCATTTCACTACTCTTGCCAGAAATTCAAGAAACATGGCTGTTGACCTTGGGCTTTGAGCATGAGCTAAAATAAACTATCTTAGTCTGGGGTTACAGTTCAGTAGTAGAGCACTGAGCTAGCATCTGTGAGGCTCTGCATCCAACCCCCACTACTGCAACACCCTGCTAAAAATTCCATCTTTCTCTACCTAAGTTAATTGTCTTCGGTGTTTTATTTTATTGGCAGGAAGTTGACCATTACAATACGATCATTCTAGGAAGGAGACTCCTGGAGACAGAAAAGTCCTCCTACAAGCATTTGCTGTCATTAGTACTCCAAATGATGACACTGTTACTGGGGTGGAGTGGAATCTTTAAGGGGTTCTGATGGCAATGGGTGTTGCCTGAGCACTCAAAGTGCTTTCTAGCTATCTGTATTTCTTCTTTTGAGAATTTCTGTTCAGTTCCACAGCCTGTTTTTCAGTTGGGTTATTTATTTTCATGTTTGCAGTTGTTTTGTTTTATTTTTAGTTTTTTTTTTTTTTATTTCCTAGACATTAATTTTCTTCAGATAAATAGCTGGCAAAGATTTTCTTCCATTTTGTAGGCTTCATCACTTGAGTGACAGGTTCTTTTGATGGATATCTTATATAGTTTCAGGACATCCCATTTTTTGAGCTACTCCTTACCTGTGCATATGTTTAGGAAGATTTCCAAGTATTTTCTACAGAAGATTCGGGGTGTCAGATCTTCTGTTGAAGTCATTGACCTATCCAGAGTTGACTATTATGCAGGGTGAGAGATAAGAATCCAGTTTCGTTTCTCGGCATTTGAAATCTAGTTTTCCTAGCATCATTTGTTAAAGATGCTGCCTTTTCTCCAATGTGTATTTTTGGTATTTTTGTCAAAAATCAAAACTACAGGTGGCTGTAGTTGTGTTCACTTATGTCTGGGTTTTCTATTCTATTCCACTCATGTATGTGTGTACATTGTGCCAATACATATTGTTTTCATTATGGCTCTATAATATAATTTGAAATCAGATGTGATGATTCCTCCATCCACAGTGCTCTTTTTGCTAGGGATTGCTTTGACTGTCCTTGGCCCTTTGTTCCTTCATATATGCATTTTAGATTTTTTTTTCTGTTTCTGTGAAGTATGTCATGGAAATTTTGATTGAGACTGCATTGAATCTGTAGGTTACT
The DNA here is from genome assembly GCA_902168415.1 of Peromyscus melanophrys. Classification (NCBI taxonomy): domain Eukaryota; kingdom Metazoa; phylum Chordata; class Mammalia; order Rodentia; family Cricetidae; genus Peromyscus; species Peromyscus melanophrys. The sequence continues at coordinate 22,248 of CABHPR010129307.1, forward strand.
TTTGGTATTATGATCATTTCCATAAGATTAATTCTTCCAATTTATAAGCATGGGAGGTCTTTCTACCATCTAGTATGTTCCTCAATTTTTCTTCAGTATCTTAATATATTTCATGGTAAAAATCTTTTCTCCCCTTGGTTAGGCTTAGTCATAGGTAGTTAATTTTACTTATGTATGTATGTATGTATTTATTTACTTACTTATTTATTCTTTCTTATGAGGGTATTGTGAATAGGATTGTTCCTTTTTCTTCCTTTGGTTAGGCTTAGCCATAGGTAGTTAACTTTATCTATCTCTCTATCTCTCTATCTATCTATGTATCTCTCTGTCTGTCTGTCTGTCTGTCTGTCTATCTGTTTATCTATCCATCCATTCATTCTTTCTTCCTTCTTTTCTTTCTTCTTTTTCTCTTTCTTCCTTTCTTTCTCTTTTCTTTCTTCTTTCTTTCTTTCTTTCTTTCTTTCTTTCTTTCTTTTCTTTCTTTCTTCTTTTTCTCTTTCTCTCTTTCTTTCTTTCTTTCTTTCTTTCTTTCTTTCTTTCTTTCTTTCTTTCTTTCTTTCTTTCTTTTGAGGGTATTGTGAATGGAATTGTTCCTTTGACTTTTCAGGATGCTTGCCATTGGTGTTTAATTGGTATTTACTGATTTTTGTAAGTTGCTTTTGTACCCTACCACTTTGCTCAAGGTGTTTATCAGTTCCAAGTGGTTTTTGGTGGAGTCTTTAGGGTCTCTTATGTGTAGAATCATATCATCTCTAAACATGACTTCTTTTCTGGTTTGTATCCCTTTTATTTCATTCTCTTGTCTTATTCCTCTAGCTAAGATTTCAAACACTTGAATAGGAGTGGAGAGAGTGGGCACTCTTGCATCTTTCCTGATCTAAATGTCAATGCTTTGAGTTTGTCTCCATTTAGCATGGTGTTGTCTATAGGCTTGTTGAATATAGCCTTTATTGTGTTGCGGTAAGATTCCCCCATCAGTAGTTTCTCCATAAGTTGTATTATGAAAGGACTTTGGACTTTGCCGAAGGCTTTTTCTGCATCTACTGAGTCCATTTATGTGATGAACTACATTTAGTGATTTATGTATGTTGAACCATCCCTGCATCTCTAGAATGAAAAGCAACCATTTTCTTTTTATGATAAATGATCTTTTTTATGTGATCATAAACCAGTTAGTTAATATTTTGTTGGTAATTTTTGTATCTATGTTAACCAGGGAGAAAAATCTGTAATTTTCTTTTTGTGTGTGTTGGTTTGTCTTTATCTGGCTTGCTAACAGGGTAATACTGTCTGATAAAGAGTTTGAATGCATTTGATTTTATTTTGTGGACTAATTTGAGCAATACTGGAGATAGTTCTTTTTTTCAAGGTCAGTAGAATTTTTCAGTGAATCTGTCTACTCTCAGGCTTTTTTATTTAGGAGACATTTTGTTACTGCTTCGGTCTCACTGACTGTTGTAGAGCTGTTCAAACATTTACTTCATCTTGGTTAACTTTCGGTGTAGCACAGGTATCAAGAAATTCATCCATTTCCTTTATTAATTTCTGTGTTCTCTCACCTCCTTTTTGATTAATTTGGCTAAGGATTGTCAATCTTGTTTATCTTTTCAAAGAACCAACTTTCCTTTTCATTTATTCTTTGTATTTTTTTGTTCCTATTTCATCAATTTCTGCCCTGGTTTTTGATTTTTTTCTTCATATCTACTCTCTTTTAGTCTGGTTTGTTTTTATTTGTAAGGCTTTAAGGTATTTCACTAAGTTGTTTACTTGAAATCTCTTAGACTTTTTGAGGTAGGCACTTAGCCCTACCAGTGCCTTTCCTCTTCGAACCACTCATTGTCTTTGGGGCCGGAAGGTTGATTCTGCAGCTATGTTCCTGCAGAGGCCAGGGTTGGTTCCCAACACTCACTTGGTGGCTCACAACCATCAGCAATTCAGTTTCAGGATATCCAACACACTCTTTTGACCTTTTCAGGCCCTAGACATGTATAGTACACACACATATATGTGGGTTAAACACTTGTACACACAAATTAAGTGTCCCATAAATTTGGACATGTTGTATTTTCTATTTCCTTCAATATTAGTAATTTAAAATTTCTCTTTCTTGGTTTCTTCAGTGACTTGTTGCTCATTCAATGGCATTTTGTTTTTGAGACAGACTCTCACTGTATAGCGCTGGCTGGTCTGGAATTCACTGTATAGACCAGCTTGGCCTCAGATCCGCCTGACTCTGGTCCCCAGTGTTGGGATTCAAGGTGTAACAGCACATGTGACAGTAGCATTGGTTTAATCTCCAGGAGTTTGTGTACTTCATGTAGTTTCCATTACTGTTGATATCCAGATTTATCCTGTTATGGTCACCTAGAATACGGCGTGTTATTTTGATTTTCCTCTCTTTGTTGAGGCTTGTTGCACATCCATCCAAATGTGTGATCAAAAAGGACAGTTCCATGACCTACTCAGAAGAATGAGTATTCTTTAGCATTTGGATGGAACATTCTGGAAATGCATGTTAGGCTCACTTCATTTACAGTGTTTACAGTTACAGAAGCTCCAATGTTTCTCTGTTTACTTTTTATCCAGATGACCTATCTATTAGTGAGAGTGGAGTACTGATGTCACTCACTATTGCTGTGTTGGGATTAACCTGTGGCTTTGAGTCTGGTGACCTTTGTTTTATAAAGTTGGGTGGATCTATTTTTAAGATTGTGTGGGTTGTTCCCTTGACGAGTATGAAGCAGCCTTATTTATCTCTTCTAATTTTGGTTTGAAGTCTATTTTTCCAGATACTAGAATAGCCACACCTGCTTGTTAGCTCCATTTGCTTGAAGTACCTTTTTTGGGCCTTTTATCCTAAAGTTGTGCCACACTTTAGGGGTGATTTGTGTTTCAGAGCAGGAGGCTCTACTTTTTCGTCTTCCTGTGAGGATCTTTTTTTGTTCTGGGTTACCCTTTCCTCTCTGGGTAAAATGTCTGCCACCTCAAGTTGTGGAGCTCCTTATGTGCCCTGGGTCAGCTCAGGCCTCCTCCTGGGGCCTGCTCCATTTTCTGTCAAATCATCTTCTTATCACCTAACTGTAGGGACATTATATATTCAAGGTAGAAGTCAAATACATATGTATACATATGTGTACATACTCACACATATATATACACACATACATATACACACACATACACACACATATAGACACATACACACACAAAACACACACACAGAAACACACACATATACAAACACACACATGCATACACAGAAACACATACACATGCACACACACACACACACACACACACATACATACACCCACCCACCCACCCACCCACACACACACACACACACCCTCTTTGGGATAATCTAACAGTTACTACTGCTAAGACTGAAGGCCCTGCCCAGGGTACTGCTTTGTGTTTCCAGAGCTTTCTATAGCTTAGCTCTAAGCTCCAAGGGGAAGCCACTGGGCCACCAGAGCGTGTCTGAGTCTAAAATGAGTGGAAGGCTACTTTGTGCTGCTAACTCAGCCACAGGCCAGCTTTGGAGGCCTCTCACCAATGCTGTTGCTGACTCTTGGACAGGAAAATTATCTCTATGTCTCAGTGTGCTCTTTCACATCAAGTCCAAGGGTCTAAAGCATGATTAAAATAATGTGTCTGAAATTGTCAAGCAAGCTAGTTCACAAGAGCATTAGAGTAGTTAAGCTTATGCTACTCTGGTTTTTACTTCTTGTTAGATATCATTAAACCATAGGGCATTTTGTAGTTTCACAAAATCACTGCATCTGTCTTAGTCATCCTTAAGAAAATATCATTAGGAAGAAGAATGTGGTAGGGAAGGGGTGGGAGAGAGTGGTAGACAAGAGGCAGGGCTCTAGTGAACCATTTGACTTCTAAGCCAGAACTGAAGGGGAGGTCACACTACACCCAGGCACTGTGGTCTCCTCTGCAGGAATGCTGTAGTTTTCTTTTTGAAGCTTGTTGATTTCACCATTTAGGCCTGGATGAGAAAGTCCTGCTCTTCAAGTCAGTGCTTGGTTGGGGTGAACAAATGTGGAGGTATGGAACCCCCTCCTTTTCTGTGTTCCGCTCCTGAAACACGGCACAGAACACGGCACTGCTCTGAAGAACCATTGAATAAAGTGTTAATATTACCAACCGTTATTTCTGAAAACCCCGTTGTCTCTGCCTGTTCTAATCTCTACAGTCGGTTGCTCACAGACCTTCTCTGAGAGGCTCTTCCCTGACTCCTGTCTTCCTAGTTAGAACCAGTTGACACCTATTCCATGACACTTACTAGCCCCCTGCAGGCTATGGAGTTTTCTGGGCACTTCCAACAGGTATTTGTGTAGACATGGTCACCACAAATCTTTGCCCTTCCACATAATAGTAACTTGAACTGATTGGATTCTTAGTTAAGACTCAGTCATTACTCCTCATGCTTCAAGTGAGTCATATCATTTAGTTCCCATAACAAACCCATGCTGTCCATAATATTATTATGCCTTGTAAGCAGATGGAGGAAATGTAAGCACAGGAAACAGCCCAAGATCACCCTTTTAGGAAATAGTGGGCTGACATTTAGCCCCAGGTAGTCTGTTTCCAGGGCTGCCAACCCTGTATTACTCTGCCTTGTCAATGCAGAGTGAGCTGCTGTGTATTCCTCATCGAATTTAATAAACCCGTGAGGACTGAATGAAATGAGAACTTTGGGAAACAGTGTACCACTGCCCATCTTCATCTTGTGGCGACTAGAACGCAAATGTAGGAAATACATGACAACAAAACATGTAGGAAAATGACCCAAAGTTAGAAATACCCATTGGCAGAAAGCTCTAGGTGCAGAATCTGACATCTGTTTTATGTTGCATTCACAACACTTGGCAATTTAGAGTCCTTGGATATGCACATGGGCTTCTCCATCCTCAACTTCTCCATCTGTTGGTTAAGTTGAAATATGGCACTATCATCTAAGGTGTTATATAAATGATTTAGTTCAAAATAAAATTGTTGGAACTATACATTAAAAAATTACCAAGCAAACTAGAATGGAGAAAAAAAAGTTGTATCTTTCTTGGTTGAAAATATAGTTTCAGCCAGGCGGCAGTGGCACACACCTTTAATCCCAGCACTCGGGAGGCAAAGCCAGGTAGATCTCTGTGAGTTCAAGGCCAGCCTGGTCTAAAGAGCGAGATCCAGGACAGGCCCAAAACTACACAGAGAAACCCTGTCTTGAAACCCCCCCCCACCAAAAAAAAAAGAAGAAGAAGAAAAGAAAAGAAAAAGAAAATATAGTTTCAGTAAGTGTGGTAACTGTAGGTCTTCACTAGATTTTTGCATTTTATGTGTCAAATCTCTGGCAATTTCCCACTTAGCACCAGATGTAGAGTTCCACAGCTTTATTTCAGTGGGGCTGTCTGAAGAGAAGGAAGTAGAGGTCACTTTCCTAATTCCTCATTTTAGTTTTGATTTATTAAGTAACAGTCACATTTAAACAAAGCATGCAGCAAATTCCAACTGTTTGCAACATAGTTATCTTGAAGCCATTCCATTTGTCTATGGGTTTCAAGTAGAATTTTTCTATACCAGGGAACAGAGAGATGAATTGAACTTTAAAATACTGAGCACACCCCTAGCCAAAGAAATACTAGGACAGATCATTTTCTTTTTCAACTTGTTTCCTCTACCATGGTAGTAAGAGATCACTTCAGGAACTGGAAGGGCCAAAGGAAAGGTGTATTAGAGCTCTCACAAAGCCATAGGACAAGTCATCTGAGTTGTAAAGTTACCATCTTTGTCACATGTCAACTTCAGGTTAGAAATAACACTGGTGTGTGTGTGTGTGTGTGTGTGTGTGTGTGTGTGTGTGTGTGTGTGTGCGTGCGTGCGCGCAGTCCTCTTAATGTGAAAAACATAGCCTCTTACCTCATATAGTTCATAGAGATATTCTGAAATCAGTTGGTAGACCTGGGAGCATCTCAACAAGGGCTCATCATACCTGCCAGAGTCGAGTTGGATTCCCATTGGAACCTAGGAAGCACTCCAAAGAAAACTGTCCCAGCCTGTCCAGGGGCTGACCCAGAGCTTTCCGTGTCTCCCCTTACATATCTTCTGGGCTCACTTCATAAACTTCTCTGGTGAGGCTTTCTGAACTAAAGCCCTGACTTGACTGACAGCTCATTGAGATTATGGGTTGAGTGAGACTCCAGGTTAGAGCATCAGCCATGCCATTGTTCTTCTTTGACCTCAGTGTCCCATCATAATGACCAGGAAAGAGATCCCTGGACTTAGCAGGGGGTTGGCCAAAGCTGGGAGTTGGCCCTGTAATGATAGAGACCTGCTGTGCCTGGAGCAAAGCTATCTTGCTGCTTGTTACTCACCATCAAACAATCCTTCATGGAGCCTGGAATGATAATTAAGTGCTTCAATATCACACTGTGTTTCCGGTGACCCTTGTCCCATTCTTGACATTTATAACAAGCTTTCTTTTCTTTCCACCTTTTATTTATTTTTTATTTTTTTAAATTGATAAGAACCTATGACAGGTAAATTTGCAAGCCAAGGTCTTTTTGATAAGAACATTTCTGTGTCATCAAATCAGAACTTAGTTCACAGGAAACTAATTTTAACTACTCCAGGGGTGAGCGAAGGGCTGGTAAGGTGGGTCAGTGGCTAAAGGCATTTGCTGCCAAGGCTCACGACCTGAGTTTGATCCCTGGGACCCATGTAGTGGAAGGAGAGTATTGACTCCTGCAGATGGTTCTCAGTCCTCCATAGGATTATGGTGGCCCCTTCAGCTCAAACAAATGAATGTAATAAATAAATGTAATAAAATAAAATAAAATGAATGTAAAAAAGGGGGCAGTTAAAAGGGAGCCATGATTTTCTACCCGAGTTTAAATTTTGAAGTGAGAGATTTAGTGATTGCCTGGATCATTGCCGGCACAGAGTTTGGCACTCTCAGTACCAGGCAAGGCAAAAGACTTTGGTGTACTGGGCAGTAAGGTCTGGACTCAGACTGGGAGAAGATGGTCTGAGAAACTTGAAGTCTTCAAAGTCTGAGTCTTATAGTGCAACCACATCCATTTTGAACAAAAAACACGTGAACAACAGCAACAACAACAACAACAACGTCCAATCCCCATTTTCCCAGGTGCTCCAAACAAACATCCAGGCTGTTTTCCCAGGAGCCCCATATAATGCCCCAAGCACTCAGAGTGTACTGCTGTCCTTCCCCAGGACTTATCTCTGTGTGGAAAATACTTCAATTACCAGTCAGGCCTGTGAGTGCACAGAAAGTTACAATGTGGCAAGAGATGACTGCTTTATTGTTGCTAAAAATAAGTGGTACAACCAAGCCTCTACATGACTGGGAGCCAAGGAGCCTAATCATCCTAATACTCTCTAATAAAAACTAATGACTTCCTTCTCTCTAATTGCTCACTTATTTTTGCAGTCTTCATGTATTCCTGAGGAATGGATGCAAAGCTATCAAGGGGCTTAGCTGATAGAATGTGCCGCATGAACTAAACATGGTTTGAATGAAAGAATCTTCCTAATAAAGACCTATGAGAAAACTGTGTCTGAAGCATCAGGAGGTGCAGCTGTCAATCCTGAAGGGTGACACGTAGACTGTAGTTGTTTGCTGAGTTTCTGATAAAAGCAACCTCTTGGTTTGGGTGTGGTTGGCGCTGTCACTTTTTAATCCAAACTGAATTGTCTCTGATGCTCTTGCTCCTGCTGAGTAGTTTTAATGTGGTGTTCAAGAGGATCAAAATACATTAAAATGCTAAGGTCCAGGGCTTTTGCTGAGTTAGCTTTTTGTTTACTAGTTGTAGGGTGATTTTTTTTTTTTTTTGAGACAGGGTTTCTCCGTGTAGTTTTGGTGGCTGTCCTGGACCTCGCTCTGTAGACCAGGCTGGCCTCGAACTCACAGGAATCCATTCGCCTGGCTCTGCCTCCCGAGTGCTAGGACTAAAGGCATGTGCCACCACCACCCAGCCGTAGGGTGAACTTATTACATTTATTTTGTGCTGTTCCAAAGAAATACCCATGAGAATTGAAAATTTAGGGAAATCGAGGCTATTCATATCTAAAAATGAAGCACAATTAACATAATATATTTGTGGTAACTTTAGAAATTGTACTGTGTGTGGCACATTTCAACTACATGTAGTGTAAACTACCATGAGCCAATCATCTACCTGTTTGCATACTAATATTAAATCCTGACAGCCAGAGAGAAGAATGTGGTACATAGTTGTTAGACGGCGTCACGTCACCAGAACACAATACTGATAACAGCAGTAGAAAAGGTTCATTTTGTTTTATTGTTTCAGAGATTTCAGTTGCAAGTGATTTACTACTGCTGTAGCCTGTGAGGAGGCAGAATTTCATCACAGACAGTGTATGGCCAAGTCACCTCAAGGTGGCTGAAAAGCACAGAGAGAGGTCCCCAAAGCTCCCTTTGAGAATGCACCCCCTAATATCCTAACTTGTTTCCTCTAGGTCCCCCGCCATTTCTTACCTACCAATAGCAGCACGTCCTGGCAATCTAGCCTTTAGCAAACGAGTGTTTGGGGGTGTATTTAAGACCCAAGTCAACACGGATCTAATTTATGTTTCATCGACACACCTTATATCTTTACAAGATTTTGTTAGTCTGGCAGATGCAAAACAGTATCTCCAAGCCTGAATTTGTACTTTAGGTGGATACCAATATAATACTCTATGCCGTAATTCCAGGTATTGTAAGATAATAAATTAGAACTCCAATTCTCTCTTCCTCTGTTGTCCCATGACATAGTTCGACAAATTTCACACAAATAAAAACAAGTTCAAAAGGCTATGTTTAAGCTACAAATAAAATTCCTGGGGCTTGCTAGCTAGCCAGCCTAGCCTACTCCTCAAGTCCCAGGCTAGTGAGAAACTGTCTCACAAGTCAAGGAGGACAGTGCCATCAGGAATGACAAGCTGAGGTCGATTTCATAGTTTTTAGTATTTTTGTGTATTGCTTTGTAGTATGTACGGGACAAGATTTGGTGGGCCTAGAGATGAAGAGAGATGTACAGTGGGGATTTCTTAGTACCAGTGGCCTCAGTTTCTCATGATCCCCTTCTTAGGGTGTGCCTAACTTCATTGTACCTGCTACTACGGTTCAATCAAATCATTTGATGAGTTCAAATATTTTCCGTTTGACTTTCTCTCTACACATGGTATCAATATACATTTAAGGGTACTGTACTGCTACAAAAAACATTTGGGACAGTTCTACCTGAGAAAACTAGGTAGAAGTCGCTAAATTTAATGAAAGACTTTGGATCAATATTAGCCATTTTCAAACAGCTGCAGCCCCTTTTCAGGACTACTGACCCCAAAATTGTGAAGTTTCCATTATAAGAAATGTTCAAACAGGAGCCAGGTGGCCCTTGGCAGAGCTAGAAAGACAAGGAATAAAGAGTACACAAAAGAAGTATTAAAGAGCTCATTGACACTGGGAATAAAATGCAAATTCAAGCACCAATAAGATTCTCATTTGTTAAATTGGTCATAGCAAGACAAATAATACTCAATTTTGATGAGTTTGGTGAGCAGGCGTTAATCATGAACATGGTTGGGAAGAAAAATCTGTTTAGTCTAAGAATCTGTTTGGTAATGTATAATCTAAAGTTTTAAATATTTAAGCCACACTGTGAATATGGGGCCACATTACAGAATTATTATGCCAAATGTAGCACCCTGTTCCTGTGGTTTCTGTGTTTGGGAGACTGGGGTAGAAGGATAGTGAGTTTGAGGATAGCTTGGGATACATGACTATGAGGTGATTTTTAACTCAACAGCAACTGTTTCCAAAAAAAGAAATACAAACATATGCATGCAAGCAACAAGCTCTAGTTATCAGGTGTAATCATTGTAGTGAAGGCAAAAAACAAGCATTTTGATGTCTGAGAATATATACTTGAGGGTGGGGGAGATGATCTGGTGCAGAAAGTACATGTAGCACATGCCTGAGGACTTGAGTTTGGACCCCAGCATCTATATAATAGCTGTATGTATAGTGTACATTGGTAACTCCAGCGCTGGGCTGGTCCTGGCTTGCCAGTCAAGCCAAAATGCTGAGTTCTAGGTTCAGTGAGAGAATCTGCTCAAAAATAAGTTGGAGAGTGATAGAGGAAGGAATCCAATGTCAACCCTGGGTCTCCACATGTAAACTTATGGGTGCACACGTTTACACCAATGTGCACAAACACCCTCTGTCATACATACACAGGAGGAGAAAAGAAGTATGCACTTGAAGTATTTATAATGATGCTTAGAATTTGGTTTGAACTTATCCACTGGGGATTGGATAAGCCAGATGTGGTTTGGGTGGAAAGCGACTATCTCATTACTGAGGCTGGGAAATGAGGACACAGGGACTCATCCCATGACCTTCACTTTCCATGTGTGTAAAATATGTACATCCTTTAAACTAAAAGTTTTTCAGTTAAGGACTATGGCCTAATGAAGCAACCAGGACACATGCCATTATATACACAAAGATAATTTCTGCATGTCCTCAGGATCACCCACTATTCTGCAGTTCACACACCTACATAACCACGCATCCCACTGTTATCCAGATTTAAAACCAAAGTTTGTACTCACCTGCATGACCTCCTGACCTCTGCCAACCTTAACTATTGCGTGTCTCAAAGCACTCTGTGACCCGCCATTTTGGCCTCTTATCAGTGAAAATCTTCCCACTCTTCCATTCTGTTCCTATTTCTACTTAGGAACGCAGGCCAGTAACACTTCTTGAGGGACATGTCACTGCACCCTCAGCTGTCCCATGCTGTACACTCTCACAGCACGGGGTGCTTTCCTCTGCATACATTTCTCAATTCTATTTAAGTAATAAATTATGTAATTAGTTCCTCAGCGACCTCCCCTCTCTTCCTCCTTACTATATCTTCCAAGAGTCTCAATTGTAGTAGGAACTCTGTAAATGTGGGCTGGGCTGAATAACCAATGCAAATGTTCTAAACTCAGGTCTGCTAGCTAAATTCTGTTATTGACTGACCTCTCTTCCTTGGCCAAGTGTCTGCATGTTAAGATGGTGGGGTGGGAGCTCAAAGGGTAGGGTGTCTCCTGTTCTATTTTTGCTTTTTTCACCTTAGACTTTCGGTGGCGACTGTGTCTTAGAACCACTGGGCGCTCCCTTTGCCTGATGAGACAATCCCACCACAAAACTGCTCCAAATGGCCGTGACCTTCACTCTGTCACCAGATGCACTCTGCAAGTGAGTCTTGTCAAGCAGCAATGCCTTAGAGAGCCCAGCAGTTGGGAGTGGAAAACAGGAACTCCAGGCTGCTCAGTGTGTGTCTGGCGTTCACTCTAATTACTCAGGAGTTAATGTCCCGGTCGTTTTTCTCCCATCCTCTGGTCTAAGGTAATGGTGTCAACAAATGTTAATCAAGGGGATGCATCCCTGTAATTGGTAATGAATGGGACTTCACTGGACCCTGTCTTATGTCAGTTTCCAGAGCACAAGAACTCCTTCCTGGCTAGCTCACTTTCAGGATACAGGCAATGAAGGCAGTTGAAGAAAACCCACCAGTCTTTTCAAAGGTCACCACAGTTCAGGGGCCTCAGCCAAATATGAAGCCTGGAAGATATAGTTACAGGGAGAGTGGGGGGTCACTGATGGGCATGGACAGTCATTGAGAAACTATGTTGGCTCATTTATAAGAATTAGCCCAGAATGTTCATCAATCATTTTGCTTAGGTAGACATTTATAGATGAGGGCAGCATACGTATTATTTTGTTCTCTACCCCTTACCCTTTTCCTTTTGATTCCCCTTCACCAACTTGCAAGACTTGACTTCATTTTTAGCTGGCGAATAGTCTTCAAGGCTGAATTTCAGTCTACTTCCTGGGTTACTCCCTAGGCTGTCCCTGCTGTGGGATGTCTTTCTATACGCTGTGAATATGTGTTGCTCCCATTGGCTAATAAATAAAGCTGTTTTGGCAAGGCAGCTTAGAATCAGGTGGGAAATCTAAGCAGAGATACAGAGAAGAGAAGGGCAGAGTTGAGGGAGATGTGAGCCGGCTGCCCAAGGAGTAACAGGATGCCAGCAGACTGGTAATGCCATGGCCACATGGCAAAACATAGATTAATAGAAATGGTTTAATTTAAGATTAACGAGCTAGCTAGCAAGAGGCCTGCCATAGGCCATACAGTTGGTAATTAATATAAGCCTCTGAGTGATTATTTTATAAGTGGCTGCAGGACCATGGGTGGGAGAGATTCGTGCCAACTTTGGGGCTGGGCAGGACTGGAAAAACTTCCAGCTACATGTCCCTTTACAGGTGAGATATGCATATCAATCATCTGCTTTTCTGTTCTAAATCTCTCTGTAGTTACAGTGATTACAATAGAGAGTCTGGAAAGGTAGAATGAAATTTTTCTTCATTGTAACATCACAGAAGTTCTTATTCTGTTATATTCAGGCCAGACCAGAAACTAGCAGGCTAACTTACTTCTGAAAACACAAAGATCTGGACTCACTAGTTGCTAGGAATTTTCAATGAGACTTCATACAAACAAAGACCCTAGACAGGGTTACCATAAAGACCAAGGTACTTTTAGAGACCTCCTGAACAGAAGTCCATAATTTGTTTAGAAGAACTGCCCCAGGGTTACACATAAAGGAATGTATAAAAGATTCCTTTATACTGGTCTCCAATGCAAAGCAGATTTCTGTGGAACAAGTGATATCATTTGCTTTCATTCATTCATTCATTCATTCACTCACTCACTAAGCAGTAATTACTGAGTGGAGCTGGGTTCTGAATGTCAGGTAATGCAAAACCAAACTAACAACCCACCAGTTTCCACCCACTGTAACAAAAACATTCTCTTCTTAAAAAATAAGTGTGACAGATTAAAGGTAATTCCTTTTGAAAATCCATCACTGCTTTCTGTACTTACAAGGATGTGTAACGAGTCTTTTTCTGTCTCACCAGTCAGCTCCCAGGTAATGACATGGAGACTTTTTATTAATTATGAAAGCTTAGTCTTTAGCTTAAGCTTATCTCAACTAGCTCTTGTAAGTTAAATTAACACATTTATATTAGTCTATGTTCTGCCAGTGGTGGTGTTGTGCCCGCGTTGCAAGATCCCCGAGCAAGACCACCACAGAGCTGATATCCGATGCAAAACACACAGGGGTTTATTGATAACAAGCAAGCCCAGGCTTGGTCTGTGTCCAACATCTGACACAGAGGGTGGAGGAGGATGGCCCTGAGCTCTCAGAGTGACGGGTTTTTAAAGGGAAAAACCACAAGCAGGGTGGTACAAGCCTTTGCGTCATATGATTGGATGAGGGTGTGTAACCTTTGAATTTACTGGTTGGGGGTTATAGTTATCATTTTTGGGCAGGCCTGGACAATTCCCAGGCTTTGTCCTTGAGCTGCCACGGAGGCTGCCTGACCTCACATGTTCACATTGACCCATGCACATAGCTCTAAGTTGGTGAGGGGTCCCAGACAGTAAACAACTGTCTGAACCTTGAGCAGTCAGAGTATGTGCAGAAAGGGAGCTACTGCAAGGACTATGTCTTTTGTTCATGGCCCTCCCAGAAACTGCTTGCTCGAGTCTCAGGAAACTGAAATTGAGGCCTGATCTCTGAGAGAAGACTGACAGCCTGTTATGGCATCTGCTTTCAGTGTTGCCCCTCTTCCATCTTGCACCTCCTGTTTCCTCTAAGTCTCCTGGCATCTCTCTGGTGCCTAGCTTCCTCCTCCTACAGAAATCCCACCCGCCTGCCTAGCTATTGGCTGTTCAGCTTTTTATTACACCATTTGCAGCAATACATCTTCACACTGTACAGATATCACACAACAGGGATAAATAAGTAAATAAGAAAAACAAATCAAAACTTTTAGCAAGCTAATCCAAGAAGCAGATTCCAGTAGCCGCAATTTTTTGGGGAAGACAATGAATTTAATGAGTGTACCACTTTCTGTGTGCTGCATGTTTCTGTGCAGTCATGCTTTTTGATGAATTGTTTTGTCACCTGGAAAATGAAAATGCACATGCTCAGGAAGAGCTCTGCACCATGCAAATTGGTTTAGGATTGAGTGTTGTGGAGGAGAAAACTCCAGTATTCATAAGGAGACAAGAGTTGGCTTGTTTAGGGTAGTTTCCCCACCGCCTACTATCTTCAGCATTTTCTTTATTGAACTAATAGCCTGAAGGTACCTGTCTTATGGTTGTTACTGCAGTGAAACACCATGCCCCAAAATCAAGTTGGGGAGGGAAGGGTTTATTTGGTTTACACTTTCACATCGTAGTCCATCATTGGAGGAAGTCAGGACACGAACTCAAACAGGGCTGGAACCTGGAGGCAGGAGCTGATGGAGAGGCCATGGAGGGGTGCTGCTTGATGACTTGCTTCCTCTGGCTTGCTCAGCCTTCTTTCTTATAGAACCCAGGACCACCATCCCAAGGATGGAACCACCCACAATGGGCTGGGCCCTCCTCGTCAATCACTAATTAAGAAAATACCTTACATCTGGATCTTGTGGAGGTATTTTTCTCAATTGAGGTTTCCTCCTTTCAAATAACTCAAGCTTGTGTCAAGTTGACATAGGCAGCGCAGTACCCTTGTTTAGGTATGGATTTACTGATTATCTGAGAGTGAGGAGAGGATACCATTACACTTCTCCCTGGAATTCCATATGCTTCCCTGGGACTCCAGATGAGAGTTGCCGAGAGTCTGCACTGATTGTGTCTGAAGAAATTACAAGTCCCCATGGGTGCAAAAAGAACCAGACAATGAGGAGGGCCAACATGGACAGCACATTCTAAATGCTTGTCTTCACTTTGAAAGCAAAATTGTCTTCATAACTCACTCATAACCGTGCGTGGAGGAGATGCAGTGAGTGTTGTCGGTGCTGTGCCTGGCCCTGTACTAGGTGTTCCGGTGCCGGGGGCTGAAGCACATGTGGATCATCCCTCGTGGATCATCCGTTCCAGGCAATGGCATGAAGTCGGGCCAGTCAGTGACTTTGTCATCGCGTTGACAAAATGCGACAACAAGGAGGAGGCTTTAGGCAAGATGGGCAAACCAGGTGACAGATGTGACGAAGGCAGCCTTTGTGGGGACCTCCAGGGACTGGAATACACTGTACCATTGACTTCGTTTTTCAGGAAGCGTCACTTATTGCCTCTTATTTCCATTTTCTCGATTCTGAAAACAAGATAATCAGGAAGTGGATATTTCTGTCTTGAAACTTCAAAAGTTGACCCAGGA
>CABHPR010129308.1:0-43752 GCA_902168415.1 Peromyscus melanophrys
GTGTGTGTGTGTGTGTGTGTGTGTGTGTGTGTGTGTGTGTGTATGTATGTATGTGTGTATGAATACATACAGGTATATATTTATATAAAAGTATTTAATTGAAGTTATGTACACAGGGGTTACTGCTTCTCCTAGAAGCTACAGGCTGCCAGATGTGGGATACCCTCCTTAACCTACTGGTCAGCAGTGTTCTGGAGTCTCCCCAGCAATACAGGTTACTGCCATCGCTCTTAGTTGTCCATCCAAACTTTGCAGTAAGACCTTATGGCTGAAGAAACTTTGGACATAGGACATGGAACAATCGAGTTGGTCCTGCTGATGGTCTTTCCTTCAGCTTAGGCTCTGGGGCATAAGAAGGACCTTAGCTTCTTTTGAAAGCCCTGTGTAGCTGGCACTCATCTCAGTACCTAGAGCTTACAGTGTGGGTGAGGGCTCAGCAGCATCTGACAGACGAAAGAATGAGTGGATGGACTGATGCTGCTCTCATGGAGTTCTATTAGGAGAATCAGTCACTTGGATTGGAGCCCCAAGCCTATAGCTTTGTGAGTTTATGAGGGTCATCCATTAATGGCTCAGTTAATGGGGAGTGTGAAGCCAATTTAGAGAAGGGCTGCGAATGACAGTGTGTCTGAATTCTGCTGAAGGTGAGGACTAATGGAATATTTAACGTGCTTTTGTTGTGTGTAAGGGGCTCTGGGGGATCCAGATTTGAGCATGACGTGACATCTTTCTAGTAAATATTGTAATTTAGGTGTGGGAGTAGTCCCGTAGTCCCATAACAGGTAAGGATAAATGAGTGTGGAAGACTGACCTGTACCATATATGAACTGTTGCTTTGCTATTGTCTGTTGTAAGTGTGGGGTGCAGCCATAGATGCCACCTGAGCCAAATTACATGGGGAAGTCTGTGGTTTCATAGTCTCCTCTTTAATCTGTTCTCTACAAGCAATGGGCTTTATGTGTCCTTAAGTCTAGATGCTCTTACCAAAATCTTACTTGGAACTAGTGAATTTGTCTACTATTTACTCATTTCTGATTTCCTCCAAAGGGTCAAGAATGGAGCCACCTGTGCTAGGCAGAGGAGGGAGTGTGGAGGGGATATGGGGTGTATGCTCTCACTGTCCTATTATGTCCATGAGAGGGCAGACAGTGGGAAAGGATAATGTTAGTGTGTCTGGGAGTCACTTAGGTAGGCAGATAAGGAGTGGCTTCTTGGAGGAAGGTGGCATGGGGTCTAAAGCTTGAAGGATACACATGATCTATAGGAAGTGTCCACCCTTGGAAGAAAGGTACAAGGGAAAGCTCAAGGTAGGTCAGGGCTGTGTGTCCAAGAACTAGGGAGCCAGTGTGCTGTAGAATGCCGGGGAAGGAAGGGAGAGGAGGTTAGAAAGGCAGACCAGCTAGAACTATGAGCTGTGTATAGGAAGAATAAGGAACACTTAAAGAGTTAGAACTGTAACACTGACAAGTCTTTAAATGAAATTCAAAACAACAGGCTGGTAAGATGGCTCATCACATAAAGGAACTTGCCATGCAAACCTGACAACTTGAGTTAGATCCCCAGAACTCAGGTAAAGATGGAAGGAAAAGACAACCACAAAGTTGATCTCTGACCTCCCCATGTGCTCATCCTCTACCACACACACACACAGACACACAGACACACACAGACAGACAGACAGACAGACACACACACACACACACACACACACACACACACTGTGCACTGTGCGTACAACCAACAATGGTGAAATTAAAAAATAGATTAAAAAATAGAAGATCTGGATTATGTTGTTAAAGGATTAGGAAAATTAATGAGAAGAGGTCACTCTCTAGTCTCAAAATGTCCCCAGAATATATTAAAATGTAATTCCTTTAATGGTGGTCTTAAGAGGTAGGACCTTTTGAGAAGTGATTAACTTAGGAAGACTCTGTCCTCATGGCTGGACAAGTGGTGAGAACTGGCAGGAGGAAGCTAACATGGACCTCCTTTTGCTCTTTGGCTGTAGGATATCCATAGTGTGTGAAGAAGACACTGAACTTGGTGATGCCTTTATTTCCTAGCCCTCCAAACTGAGAAATAGACCTCTGACTTTCAACAGACCTCATACAGTCTTAACCACCTTTGGGATTGCTACTAGATGCCACTTTCCCTTTGTATGGCAAGTTTCAGCCAAACCTTGCCCAGCAATGGTGTGTGCCAAACAGTGTGCCAAAGCCCAGTTGGAGCTACTGGATGTTATCAACAATGCTCCCGGGTTTTCTATAGGGATGGAACGGCCATATTTTTCAAAATTGATTTCTTCATTCATTTTCAATTTCCTTTTCATGATTAGCTAAATCAAAATCAAATGTTTAGGGTCCTTTTAACCTGCTCACCTCAAACCCAATTTCTCTTTTTGAACAGATCTGTAATTTCCCAAAGTAGTGCGTGGCTGTGGCAGATCACACTTATCCGGGAGAAGCAGGTTCGGCTGGAGGTTCATGTGGAGTCCATTTTTCTTATCTTTCTCAAATGGCCGAAGTTAACTGATTTGAAAGGGCCTCATTTTAAATTACATTCATTCAGTGAAAACAGAAATTAACACTTAGAGACATCTATATGCTAATGATTGTAGCTCAGGGAATTCACTTCTAACCTTTTGAAAAGGCACTGGTAAGGAGCCATTTCACTAGAAAGCAACTTAGGAAAACTGGTAGATTAATTAAATACCATAAAATTTCTTTAAAAAAATCTTTATTTCATTTATCATTTATGCCATTACTTTTTTTTTTGCTTTTTAAATGTGAGCTACTGTGGTTCAGATTGTACCTCTAAACCATGCTATTTAGCAGATTGTTCAGCATGAACAATACAGAACCCAGGGTGGGAAGGGCAGGCAAAGATGTTAGAAAACAGTGAAAGAAAAGAAAGGAAGTCCTTTCCTCATCGCCACTCCCAGCTTCTGGGTAACGAGGTGCAGATTTTTAGTGTCCTGCCCTGTTTGGGGGAAGCCTTCCTTCCAATGGCCCTAGTTTGGGAGTGGTGACTAGAGTTAGGGCACAAACACCCATTTGTCCCCACAGCCCGGAGCCTCTGTGCCATGAAAACACTACACAGTTACCCAAGCAAGCCAACAACCCGAGGCTCAGTGGCTCACTTCTCTCCCTCACCCCTCTGGTTTGCTCACCTCCATATATTTTCATTCACACCTTCACACATGCTCACATCATATTATCAGGAAGAAGCTACTTTTCTCAGTCATCTCAGTCCCTGAAGAGGGAAATTCTGTTAAAGGCTCTGGAGCACATTTTGTTGAGGCAAGTAGAGGTGGAGGCCCTCTCTTTGAGCAGCGCAACCCCTTCAGGTGGTGGATTCATGAAGTCCAAGCAACTTTATGCCATCTTTACACACAGGAGGTTGCTCCCGTCTTTGGAATAAGTCAGCCAGAGCTGCACATTTGGGGCCATGGAGTTCTGTGCTATGTCTGACTCTGGAATCTGGTTTCACCTGGCGCATACTAATTATGACAGCAGGTATTCTATTTCAGTTTTCACACCCATAGTTTTCCCACCTGTAAAATGGATGAGGGAACACTTGGGAAGATTGAGAAAATACCTGTCAGGTTCTTGGTCTAATGATAGGCACAGAGTAAACGCTCAGTAGTAAGTAGTGTCTGAAAAGATGAGAATAAATTGAAGAAGTGAACAGCCTTCCTGCATGCTTTATCTTTCCTCAACCTACAGACTCAAAAGTGGTATGTCATCACCAGAGCACCTGTCAGTAAAGGGGCCAGGGTATGCTCACTTTTATTCCTATCCCTGTTTTTAATAACTGTAAAATCTGATGTATTTAACACTTATTTGTACCCAAAAACCTTTCACCACAATCAAATTAGGAACTTGCCCACCACCTTGGAAGGTTTCCTGTGTCTTTCTTTGGTATTCCTTTCTTACTTGTCCCTGTTTCCATTACCCCATGCCCAGACAACTGAGAATCTGCTTTCTGTCTCTCCAGTAAGTTTGCATTTTCTAGAATTTGATACAGAGGAAGTCACATATGTGCATGATTTCATTTATTGTTGGCTTAATCTACTTTGTTTCACGCAGTGCAATCATTTGAAATGTGCTTTTAAGGGAAATATTTTGGGCCCAGCAAATAATTTTGTTGTGCATACTAGTAATTTATTCCTATTTCTTGCTGGGTAGTAGTTAATATATTTAAAAAAATCACTAGTTTTTATTCAAATATCAATTATCCAGTTGATGGACTTTTGGGTTATTTTCTGTTTGGTGTGTGTGTGTTGGGGGGAAGTTTTGCGATAAGCATGCAGACATAAGCTTTTGTAATGGCATTTTTTATTTCTTTTAGAGAAATATCTAGATGGAATGTTGGGATTATATGGAAGTAGGTGTTTAAATTGTTGAATTGTGTCCCAAAGACCTCTTTCAGGTTGCCATTCCCTCTTATAGTGCATGAAATCTCTGCTCGGTCGCTATTCTCAACAATGCCAGCAACTCCTGGCTGTTTGGTTTCAGCTATTTTAAGAATGTTTTGAAACAGCACTATATTTTCCTTTTTAATTTCCCTAAATCTGACCATGGCCCTTTTCTCTATCAACACATTCTGTTTGATAGGTCGACTATACAAATGTTTAGCCCCTCCCTTTTAATTTGGAATATTTGTCTTACTATTATTGATACGTTTTACTATTATTGACTTTAAGTATTACTGAAAATTTTTGTATTACCAGAAGAGAATATCTGAGATTTATTCATATGTTTGGGCTAAAAATCTTTTATTGGAAATGCGATTTGTAAAAATTTCCCCCCTCCCCATCTGTGTCTGTGTTTTCATTCACTTTATGGTATCTTTTGAGAAGACATTCTTAACTTGGATAAGGTTCAATTTATCAATTTTATCTTTCATGGATCTTTTCCTAACTCTATCATAAATTTTATCCTATGTTTATTTTTGTGTGTGTATGTGTGGGGGTTTCTTATAGATTTTCATTTGACATGTAGATTTATGATCTGTTTTGATTAGGAATATTCAATTGTACTAGTGCTATGCTTGGAAAATCCTATTTCTTTTTCTGAATTTTCTTTGCACCTGACCCCCAAGATCTACTTATCATTCATGTGAAGATGTATTTCTGGATTTTTCTCTAATCTGCTTTGTTATTGGGTCTGTCTATTTTTAAGGCCAGGTGTAACTTGAAAACAAATTAATTTTGGGACAGTTTGTTGAGCTCCATTCCATCATCTCCCACCCCCTGCCCCATTTCTCTATGTAGCTCAACCAGAGAATTCACTATAACATTTTCTCCTCATTACTTGGACAAAGTGAAGTTATCCAGTGACTATCACCACCTCCCTGGCTCTTTCTGCCTTTTGCCAGTTGGTTTTCAACTTCCACTTTTCTCTGGTTTGTACTAGTTTTGAGAGGACAGTGGCTGCATCACGACAATCCTCCTGTGCACCATTCTCTGCTGCATGCACACATATGCAGACCAGTGAACACCATTGACATGGAGAGAGGAGTCGGATGGCGAGCTGCCAGGAAAGGAAGCAAACAGCAATCAGTCCTCTCAGAAGGAATCTTGCTAATAAGTGTGTCGATTTTCAAATTATGCCCAGTTTTTCTCTGTCCTTTGCTAGATACACAGAGGGAGCTGTTCACTTTTGCCTCAGACATGACATCAGGGGTTCTCAGAAGCAGAAGCAGGTCACAAATCCCAGGGCAAGATCCAGTTGAGCCTGCTTGAGAGCAGGGCTTTTTCAGACAGGATTCTACTTGTAAATCCCAGCTGTCAAACTGACTGACAGAGACAGCCTAGACCAGGAGAAAGCTAGCCTAAGGGAGGAGTCCAGAGAGAGTGTGTATTGCACACTAGAAGGCTGGAAAGTGGTTATCAGCCCTTTAATAGGTCTAAGCTGATTGGTGAGCTCCTTGTTGATTCTAATGAGGCTATTTTTATACTGATAACTATATTATTCCCAGCAATTGTCATGGTTACCCAGACAAAAGGAGAAGGCGAATGGTAAACTTTCTGAATAAAGGAGATGGCACGGATTGGAATCATTTAATCGCTTATTCTAACAACAAAAACAGGCCCTGTCTGTGCTGAGCTAATGAACTCCGCTTTACCCCTGAGGCTCTACCCCTCCACTGACATCCGTCTCCTCATCTTTAAAAATGAGACGTTGGACAAAGTCAGTGATCTCCCAGGTCCCCTTAATGTTGAAAACTCCATGATTTTGTGATTATTCAATCTATTTCTTAGTTACTAAATGTTTTCCATCTGTTTTATGTAAAAAGGAAACAAAGAGAACTTTACTTGGAAAAATTTAAATTTTATATTATTGAGTCACAAAATTGATTTCAAGACAGGAAAACAGTGTGGACCTTTGGCTCAAGAAAGTAGTATTAGTTTGGATTTTTAATTGGTGTTTTGAGTGCTAGTGGCCTAGTCTGGCTTGTAGGAGCATGGGCTGTGCCCACAACACTGGGGAATGAAGACAGGTATATCCTAAGAGCTCACTGACTAGCCAGCCTCAGAGAAAAAGCAAACCTCTGATTCAGTGAGAGACTTTATTAAGGCAATAATCTGGGGAGCCATGGAGGAAGACACCCAATGTACCTGTCTGCCATCCACATGTATGCCCATAGGCACTCATATTCATATTCTTACCTTCATACTCACATGCATGCACCACATATGTGTACCACTTATCCCCAAAATGAAATAGCAAAACAACAACAACAACAACAACAACAACAACAACAACAACAACAACAGCAACAACAAAAGTTCCAAGTCTCAGAGGACTAAAAAGGACATCCAACAAGCTTTTTGTTCTGGACTTTGAATCCTGGTGTATCTGATATCTAATACCTGCACCACTTCCTCTCCACCAGAGATGGCAGCAGACTTCATCTGTCTGTCCAAGCAAGTCATTGAGTTTCCCAGAGTTCCTCTGGCATCAGAGGAAGTACCTCTCACTGTTTGTGGAATAGCATGGATTTTCATTGTTCCCACACTTGTCCAAGCATCTGCAGGTTGAGCTATTGGCATGCACTAGAATTATTGGAGAAATGAAAGGGAAGGGCAGCTTAGTTGAGCCTGTGTTATTTGGGGGAATAGTTCTCAGAGAAAGTTGGGGATGAGCCAGCCTTAGTAGATGCACACAACTTGGACAAGTGGGCAGATTGCAAACTAGTGGTTAAAACTGAGCATAAGATCTGGAGGCAACACATGAGCAAAGCTTTAAGCAAAGATGGTGTAATTTTTTTTTTTTTTTAATGAGGCTCAGGCACATTCCCTTTTCACACTGTGTTGACAACGATGCAAGGGAATACCAGTAGATCGTTTAAGCTGGTTCAAAGCCTTTTTGCATTTACACTGCTTGAACAATCTCTCTGTGTTTCATTAGTTGCCAATAAGTTATCTCTTTGTTTCTGAGTTCAGTATTATGGATTCTATTGTTGTAGTGAGGAGAGCACAGGGAAACCATGTAATGACAGGGAGAAGCACTCACTGGGGGAAAGAAAAAACACTTTGAAGCTGTGGGGCACCCAGACTGCATCTGGGCACAATGCCAGCTCCTCTGCAGCTGAAGAACTTGCCACAGAAACAGCTGGCGATGGCTACAATTCACCTGCAATAAAGACAACGGATACAGGACCACTCAGCACACTAATCAATGATTTAATAATTGTGTCAATGAAACAGATTATTCAATTGGCTCAGGGGCACGGGAGTTCCCTCTGCTGTTATATACAGGCTTCAGAATGGCCTAGCCTTCCCCACTAGACTTGCACATTTCCCTCTAGTACTTTTATTTTAAGACCCTTCTGGTTACAGCTTTTATACGAAAATATATTGGAACATCATATGGCCCCTAGACCAGTGTTTATTGACATTTATGGAGGTGCTAGAATTTTCCCTTGAGTGAATGGAGCCTTTCCCCACTCTGTCTGTCTAGGTTTGTGGAATCTCTCCCTGGTCACAGCATTATCCCCTTGGGGGCTATAGAATGTCTTCTCTGTAAAGGAGACACTATTTTCTGAAAGCCATCACACTTTCACATGACTGAAGAGGTTTTGCCAGAAAGAGTATATGCTAGGCTCCATTGTGTTTCAGATTTTGATCACCCTTTGTTTTATCCACAATATTGTAAATTGGTTTAAATGTGCCAATATTTTCTCTAATCTTAAGTAGAATTTCTCACTGAGATTTTAGGGTAGCATCCTCTCTTCCCACTTACTAGTGGTCAAATAAGCATGTGTAATAAGGCACAATTATTCCTGGCTCTCTGATGGTTTGTAGCAATGACTGATCTAATTCCTCAGTCCTCTGCAGGGTTCTTGAATGGATCCCCTGGATCACAGGTGTGGAGCCTGGATAAAGCCTGCTGGAATAAGCTCTGAGAAGGGGAAATGGACTTGGGCTCCCACTCCTAACCAAGAAGCTATTTCCAATTGATACCCACTGACAAAGGAAAAACTAGTTTTCTTCAATTAAAATCTCACGGGGTATATTAACCATACTTTAGGTTAGGCCGCATGCCTAGGAATAGTTGGTTGACAAAAAATTAAAACAAAACAAAACAAAACAAAAAACAAAAAAGACCATCAATTGTGTTTTTGTAGGCTTTTGTCTCATATTGCTTTGTTTGGGCATTGTGTGTGTGTGTGTGTGTGTGTGTGTGTGTGTGTGTGTGTGTGTGTGCCTCATTGGTCTTTTGCTTGTATATTTAGGTCTCTGTTTTTGTAGGGTTTTTGGTGTGTGTTTCTTGTTTTTTTTTATTTTAATTTTTGTTTTGTTTATTGTTTTTTATAGATAGAAAGAGAAAGGATGTGGAGTTGGTTGGGAAGACATCTGAGAGGAGGGAAGACATCTGGGGAGGATCTGAGAGGAGTTAGGGGAGGGGAAAAGTGTGCTCAAAATGTATTTAACTAAAAGAAATTTTCAATTAAAAAATAAATAAATGAAAATGAGATGGTGAGGCAGTGTGAGGTATCAGGGACCACAGCCCTTCTCAGCACTGGGATGCCGTGTTCTCCCCACCAAAGCAATTTCCTCTCCTGGTGCTTCCTTTCCTGTGTTACTATCTTAATCTCAAACTAAATGGTTTAACTTCTCTTGTACTCACATGTGAGTTAAATCTAATCAATTTTAGGCATCTAAGGTTTCATTATATTTGTTTGACTAGAGTTTGGTCTTCCCTGTTGATGAGTGTGGTGGTTTGAAAGGAAATGGCCCCCAAAGTGAGTGGCACTATTAGGAGGTGTGGCCTTGTTAAAGTAGGTGTGGTCATATTGGAGGAAGTGTGTCACTGTGGAGGCGGGTTTTGAGATCTCATATATGCTCAAGCCACTCCAGTGAGACAGACCACTTCCTGTTGCCAGCAAGTCTCAGCTCCTCTAGCACCATGTCTGCCTGCATACTGCCTTGCTTCCTGCCATGACAATAATGGACCAAACCTCTGAACTGTAAGCGAGATACCACAATTAAATATTTTCCTTTGTAAGAGTTGCTGTGGTCATGGTGTCTCTTCACAGCAATAGGAACTCCAACTAAAACAATGAGCTTATCAAAACATTAGTCACCCCCCCCAACCCCCATTGCCTAATTATGATGTGGAACAGTCATCAACAGATGAATGGATAAATAAAAAGTAGTATATACACAATGAAATTTTATTCAGACACAAAAACATTTCACATTCAAGAGAAAAAATAAGGCACATATGATTACATAATTACATAAGCACTTAAAGCTTATTGGTAGATATATAGGAATTCAAACAGAGACCCAGGTCGGTTCAAAAATGTTGGGCCTTCCTTCTTTCCTGAAGGGTGGACTGGTTCACCATTTTTATGATGGATCCATCTGCACGCTTTCTGGAGTCGCACTCCAGTCATTTGCCAGCATTACCGTGCTCCCACAGTCCCTGGACCAGGCTGTCCCCGACCCCCACCCCCACCCCGGTGTGCTAGTGATGCTCTTTGGAATTTGGCACTTTCTATCAGTTATTTTCAAATGTAGACCCTGCCAATTTGGAAACAAATGGAAAACTCCTACTCAACATTCTGGTATGTATAACAGACATAGGAAAACAGTTTTATGTACAGAAATATATTGGTTTACATTGTATTATCTTTAAAGCATCCCTCTGTTTACTTTCCACAGTCCTGGTTCATTTTGGGGCCCAATTATTAAGGGTCTGATCTTTGAGAAGACTGTGGTTCTTCTAAGGGTATATGCATTTTAATAGGCTTAACTAAGGCCTAGGAAATGACTCAAAGTCCTGAGTCAATAATGGGATGATTTCAGGCAATGTGACAGGTACTGAGGGATGTGCTTTTGGCCAGAGGCCCTGCCTGACTCCATTCAAATTTCATAGAA
This sequence comes from Peromyscus melanophrys, assembly GCA_902168415.1. NCBI lineage: Eukaryota > Metazoa > Chordata > Mammalia > Rodentia > Cricetidae > Peromyscus > Peromyscus melanophrys. The sequence continues at coordinate 10,394 of CABHPR010129308.1, forward strand.
TAGACAGTTGTCTACTCCATAGGTGAATGGACAATATCCTTTTCTACTTTTTTCCCTTCATAATTTTGACACAAGCTATGCAGTGGCAAGCAGGTACTGACTGGTAGTATCCATTATGTATGGGGGCCAATTTTATTAAGGATCTGGGAAATCCCTCCCTTGGTGGCATATTTAGAAAGTACTATTGGCATCCCGTCCCTCCGTGTTACCAGTGAGTGACATGTCAATGTCTTGAAGCTTGATCTTAATTATTCACTCTCTGCCATTTCCAGAGCCTTGAGATGGCTTTCATCTGTGCTGACACATGGAATATAGCAAAGAGCATTTGTAGATTCCAAATATAAATACAAGAACAAAGAGGAAAAATTAGATACATAAAATTACATATATGCATATTAACACATATATAGGTAAAGGTGAGCCACCGCATTAGTGTGCTGTATCCAGCAGAGGAGGTATGAGCCTAACTCAGTCACATATGTAAGAAACCTCAGTGACTTTTTATCTTGATCACCCCCTGGGGAAACGCTGGATTATTTAAATGCTACTATTAATATGTATGTAATGTTTTCTAGTATACAATTTGCAGAGTACTCTTCTGAGGACAGAATAAGGTGACAGACATGAAAATGAAGTTTGTAAATTAGAGGTTGGAGGATGCATTTTATACTAATTTTTATGCTATTGTTTGGATTCACGTTTTAGATGATGTCTACCTGGGAAGTAGGGCTGATGTGAGTTGGATTTTCAGTGTTACTACCAGAATGGCAGTCATGAACAAATGCCTTCACTGAGAGGAAGGGAGAATGACTTGGGTGGGAGTCAAGGAGTGAGGATGTTCTTGCCAGCCCTGCTGATAACAAACCGTGTGCATTGGGTAAATCTTTCCTCTCACGGGGGTCTTTGAGAGCTCCCCTATAAAATGAAAGTAAGTTGGCAAATCCATTCCAGTGTTCAGAAATTCGTGGATTTTTAATGTTCATGAAATCTCTCATTTGGAATTTTTCTACAACTAAGTATTTCTTTCAACGATGACTGACAAAAAAAAAATATCTTTAGTTTAATCCCCATTAAGCATGGGGGAAATGGAAAGATTTCCATGTCAGCAGCCTGCTGTCCGTTGTACTGCTGATGAGGTGTTATAAAGCACTGTTCAACTAGAAAAAGTCAGGATGTAAGTACAAGTAAAAGCCCACGGAGGATGTTTACTGTTAATATTTTCATTCGCTCTGATTTGCAAAATCACCAAGTAGTAAATATAGTTTTCCTTTAAAAAAAAATTTCTCCCTCCCTTCCTTTCTGGTTGCCTCTTTCTCTTCCTCTGTTCCTTCCTCCATGCCTCCCTATCATCCTTCCATCCTTCCTAGCCTGATTCCTTTCAGAGAAATAGAGAAAAATCAAACAACCACAGATGCTAATTTATGATGGTAAACTGTCTCAGTTGCTAGCAACTTCCCAAGAACCTGTCTTATGCACCCTCATTATTTGTGGACAATGAAAGAGGTGAAACGGAAATAAACTGTAAAGTATTTTCATTTTTCTCCTAAACCATAGTATCTCCAAATTATGTCACCGTAGTTTGTACCCAAATTATATCAACCACTGGATTTTCCTCTGACATGATGTTGTTTTAGCAAACAATTTGAAAGCTTTATCCATTCCCCCATTTAAAAATTGCTTTCACAAATTAAATGAATCGACTAGTTGTAGTGAAAACAAACAGGTGTATGCCTCCTAAGATCTTAGTGATAAGGTGACAGTTGAATGGGTTCTATCTCCAAATATGTGGGGGACAGGCATCAGAGCTGAGGAATGAGGAGGTACTTTTTGCATGGTAGACTGCTGTGGGATGTTCTGTATGGCGAATGTGTTGCTAATAAAACACTGATTGGCCAGTGGCTAGGCAGGAAGTATAGGTGGGACTAACAGAGAGAATAAAAAGAACAGGAAGGCAGAGGGAGACTGCCAGACGGCCAGACTGCCAGCCGTCGCCAGGACAAGCAGCATGTAAAGATGCTGGTAAGCCACGAGCCATGTGGCAAGGTATAGATTTATAGAAATGGATTAATTTAAGATATAAGAACAGTTAGCAAGAAGCCTGCCACGGCCATACAGTTTGAAAGCAATATATGTCTCTGTGCTTACTTGGTTGGGTCTGAGCAGCTGTGGGACTGGCAGGTGAGAGAGATTTGTCCTGATCGTGGGCCAGGCAGGAAAACTCTAGCAACAGTAGACCACTGTTAGAAACAGCAAGGAGAGCAGTTCCTCTGACATCAGTGCAGGATAGGAAGGCAGGGGTGGGGGGTGGGGGGCAGTGCTGAAGATGAAGAGTGCAGGTAGAGTCTGCAGGACTTCCTAGGCAGTTGTATGGAGCTGGGGACACTGGAAGGTTTGCACAGAGGATAGACTTGGAGCAGTGTGTTGCAGCAAATCATGTCTAATGATGAGTGTGGAGAGCTGTTTAGAGACGATTAGAACAACGGAGGCAGCAGGCGATGCTTTGGAACAAGGTGACAGACATGAGACCTAGTCTGTAGACTTAGTTTGAACTGGCTAAGGAGAGAGAAACAGGTAGGAAGGGAGGGAGAGAAGGAGGAAGGGAGGGAGGGAGGGAGGCAGGGAGGGAGGGAGGGAGGGAAGGAGGGAGAGAAACTGAAACTATACCTTTGTCATCGACTGTGATGGGAAGCTTATTTAAGAGAGAAGTTTTCCAGTCCTAGATGACAAAGGAAGTATTTTTAAAACTTTTAGCTACTAGTGTACTTGTATTGACTAATTCTTCTCATTCACACTTAAATTTAAGAAAGGAAATTGAGAAGCAGATAAAAGTCCAGGGTGAGGCCATTTTCTCCAGTTCATTTAACATTCAGGTAATATATACTGTAACCTCTTATACATTAAAAGCACTCTGCTAGGTGCTGCAAAAGGTAGGAAAATGATCAAATGGGAATTATGCTATTAGCACACATATAATTTAATAGTGGTACCTGAGGTGTGATTCATTACAGTAGATGGAGTGCCATGATGTTTGGGCATAGGAAAGTGATTATGAAGGGCTAACATGTGCTAGCCTTAGAAGCAGGTTGTCATTGTACATTCTAGGATAAACGGCCACATCATCAAAGCCAAGGAGGCTGTGGAAGGTGGAAGGCACCTTCTTATTTGTTAATGACTTTGTGAAATTGTTGAAAGTGATCTGAAAGAACAATTGAGAACAGCCTTTGTGAAAAGCTGGGAGAATTAATCCCCGATACTCTTTAATGTAGTGCATTACTTTATCTCATGTGTATAGAGAAGGAACTTGCTATTTTCCTTGCGTAGGAGCATTTGGAAAATAATTCCATAGTTAGAAAATTCTGATCAGCTAGTACAGGTCCTCAATTCAAGATTCTATTTATATGGAATCTAAGTTCAAGATTATATTTAATTAGAGGAGCTCAGTTTCTTGTCAAACCTCCATTCTTAACCCCGTAAACAAGTAAGATGGGTGACAGTGGGATCTGATGTCGGCTGAGCTCAATGTTCAGTGTGAGGCTGTAGTTAAGTGAGCACAGCACAAGAAATCAAAGCAGTTGCTCTCAGTCTTGGAGGTTCCATAACGTAATCAGGAAGATAAACACAAGGACAAATGCATGGAGTTCCACAGCTGGACCAAAACACTACCCACTCATACTGTAGTCTCAGAATGTGAATCAAGGGTAGGGAAGGTGCTAAAATGTGTTCGGGAATAATCAAGGCTGGCCGGGTCGAATCAGAAAGGACAGACAGCCTTGCGACATTGGCTCAGAAAAAGCACAGGCAATTCATTGATACCGACACTCAAAAGCAGCGATTTCCTGAGCTAAATGGCTGAGACTGTATAAGGATGCTGATGGCCCTTGATTTCCAGCATTAATCTTCACGAACAAATTTTTGCTTCAGTCATGTTTCTACGCCTCAAGTCTGCTGGGTTTTCCTTTCCCGACGGCTGACATCTGTCTAAGAGCTGAGTGGTGACAGTGTCTTTTTGGATAGGCTTTTCCACTGACAGTCATAAAATCTCTGTTTGGAAATCACTGAGTGCTGCCAGCACAGAACGGACATTCTAACATGACAAGAACTTGCAAGGAAATGCAGGATCCTGGGCAGACAGATCCCCACTCCCAGAGTGTGGAAAGCTGGTTGTCAGTCTCTGTAACTCTGGATGAGAGCTTCCTTGAGGACTGGGGGAGGGGGTCCCCCCTTTTTTCTCAGTCGGGGCCTTAAGCCTTGGCATCTCTGCATGCAAGATGCCCTGTGATACCCTGTGTGCATTTAATAAACAAAACATGACAATGGAGTTTTCCTGTGTCCTTTTTGTAGAGCTTTGCCTCCAGAACCCACCAATTTGTAACGGTAAATATCTGAGGTAAAATGTCAAAGGTCATACACTATTGCTCATGGAGGAGGATGGCTGGGCTGCCTTCTGAGGGCACATTGAGGGAGGCTGAAGGGACTGTCAGTGCCCATGTTACCTGAGTGCAGCACATTGAAATATCACATAAGTGATGCGTAGCATTTAATGAGTCGGGACTGAAAACTTTAATTAGCTTGTAGGGCTTTTTATTATTTTATTTTTTTGTTCATTATATTTTCCGCTCAGTCTCTGTGGATGTTCTGCATTTTCATCATCAAATGACTGGCTGGCTATTTTTGTCAAACAAGAAGCCTGAAACCATCAAGTCTGAGTGTGGAGACAGTCTGCCCGCTCTGTCAACAGGATGAAAGGGAGTCTCGGGCTTTTTTAATTACAAGGATAACATGTTCGCTCATCTAATAATGAAGATGGTTAGCAATTTTAAATTTTAATAATCAATTACTGAAAGTAATTCTCCATTAAACCACAAGAGAGCCATTAAATCTCAAAAGATGGAACATGCTGCATGTAACAGTAGCAAGTTTTCTATTTTTAAATATCATTAGGGAATATCTGATTGTTTCATTTCTCTGCATTTCTTTTACCTTTTTCCTCGTACAGACCATCTCATTTTCCTCAGGAAGACAGCACATGATCTTATAAATAATAAAAGAAAACCCTTGCAAGACTTGATCCAGGGGTGTGAAATATGTGCTAAGAATGTAATTTATTTCAGTCTGGCGTATTTTGACTGAATAATCATGAAGGTGACTAATTAATATTATACTACAATGTGGGCAAAGCAGTGTAGTAGCCAATCTATGTTCCTTTGACCTGTGGAGACCTGTGCCCAAGCCTTTGAGGGCTCACAACCACCAAACAGGGTTTTAGGGGAAGACAGAGGGGCCCTCACATGTATTCCCCTGGATGTGAAGACCCCTGACTGCATTCTATAGCCACCCTGCACATCAGTCCCTGCTCTCAAGTGACAAGGGAAAGAAAATAATAAGTGAGTCCTAGATGGTTATGGCAATGTGGCAGACTTGTGCATTGGAGGAGAAACTTCCAGAATGCTTCAGTTGCCAGAGTTCCAGCCTGCTTTAGCAGTTTACTTTCATCTCACCCAAACACTAAGAAATATGCTGAATAAATGGTGTTTTCCTGTTGCATGCGTTTGGTGTGTGTGGTGTTTAGGGAAGATGCTGGTGGGCTTACCAGAAAATAACAAAGGGTGATTTTTAAGTCAAATAGGTATAAGGCTCCCTTAGAAGCAGCTGATTCCACTTTGAAAAGTACTGTGATTTATTCCAAAGGCATTTGATTGGTTGGCAGACAATGGGAAAGCTATCAGGAAGCCAGTGGTACTGTACTCCATATCTCACTCACCTGCTCACCTTTGGGATTCAGGGTACTCAGCTGCTTCTAGTGGTACCCTAGATAGGCTCTAATCATCTTTTCCTTGATAGCCTTTCTGATGGGAAGCAGGCCTGAATTTCTGAACTATTCTGATCTTTTCAATGATCACTCCTTTGCTTCCCTTGGGGGAGGATTAAAGCAGGCATCGGGACAAGCCTGCAAAGAGGCGGGTGTGATGGTGGGGACAGAAGTAGGTGAGGGTAATTCCAGGGCATGGGAAACTCAGCTGCTGTTCTTTCCTCCTCTTCGTAGGAAATTTGAAGTTTCTGGATGCTGTGGGATTCCCATTTCTCTATCATTCTGCCACTTGGAATTTAGTCATTAGACATCACCAAGAGGAAACTGGATTGTTGGAGATGAAGAACCTGTACTCAACAGTGGGTAATTCTGATCTATGACTAAATTGTGAATAAATTATGTAGGGCGGTTAAAAAGAAATTATTTGTTAGTTTTGATCCTGAAGTAAGTTTCAAACGTTTGGTTATGATGACTAGTCCATGTTTTGGGTACCACTGTATATAGCTGGAATTATGTGTCCGTGATATGTTTCACCCAGGATGGATGGATGCAATACCTGTGGTTATGTAGGCAGATGTCAAGAACCAGAAATCTGCTAATGCTATGAACAGAATCCACATTATTGAGTTTGGTTTCACTTAGGCAATAACTTTTTAGCCTTCTTGCATGTTCCTTTCTATCCCAACTTCTACAGAATTCAAGACTTTCAAAGTGGTGCACAAGAGGAAGACAATACTTCTTTATTTCCAAGTCTACACTTACAGACACATTCTAGATACAGATTTTATAGCAGCCAGTTTGGAGATATGTGTGTTAATTCTATTACAGGTATAAAAACAAAGTGACACAGAGCGTGGAGAATCTTGCATCATGCTGACTGCTAGCTTTGTTTAGGCTGTTTTATATTGGTCCCTGGGGTGCATGTAGGTAAATAGGCAACGTGCATTGGGCCCTAAGCTATTCTGTTAGAAAGTTAGGCTGTGGATCTCCTTCCCTTGGAATCTTCATTATTGCAGAGTGAGAAAGTCAACTCTTAGAAGCTTCCCTATGGAATGTCTGATACTCCACAGACACTTGCAGAGAAAGAACAGTGCCAACTCCTCATGTTTCTTGGGAGGTATTTGGGGTACTCAGAATTCCATTCTATAGAGAAGGAAGGAAAGCCATCTGGGGTTCCAGGGAATTCCCTGTTGCTTGTGGAGCAGTAAAAACAGAATAAAGACCAACTCTTAGTGAGGCATAATCTAATCCTGAGGAGAGGGGCGAGGAGGCTATCAGGTAGTCTTTCTGGAATGCTCGTGGTTAGACTCATAGACATTTGGGAGATGCTTGCTGGTGAGACTCTGAATGACCCATGGAGATAATGAGGGGGAAGTCAGCTTCAACTTAAACAGAGGAATTCTGAATCTAAGTTTGAGGATTGCTGCATTGTGAAGTGATAAATAGGGGAGGCAATGAGTTTACAGGGAGGTGTCAAAAAGCCAGTCTGATAAGGTGGGGTTAGGGTTTTGGAATTGTGCAGTTCTGTGTTTGAGTCCTGGCTCAGTCACTTGTTCCTAGTGAGAGGTTGTATGGGATGCTTACCCTTTCAACCTCAAGTTTCTCATCTATAAAGTGAAGACGACAATGGGGCGGGGTTTCTCAATTTGTGCACACGCCATGTTCAATCGGATAACTCTTTGGGGCTGCCAAGTGCACTGAGGATTTTTAGCATTGTCCCTGGCATGTGTTTCTTATGTACCATGCCCCCCAACACCCCATGTTCTGACAACCTCAGATGTCCCCTGGAGAAAATGGTTCTAGTTGGAGACCACTACAATCGTGTTCTGGCAGGAATAATGAGGCTCCATGTGAAGCACTTTGGATTGTATCTCCCATATAATATTTCCCCATAATGAATTACATACTTTTACCCACTGGTAAAAATATGAGCAATATTTTTATTAGATATTAAATAAGGCAGATCCTAGATTATGTCAATCACTGTCAATGTGTGGACATCCTTAGTTCAGCTTTTCAGCTAGCCTTACTCTGTTCCTATTTGAAGAAACAATAGGTTTAGAGGAAAGCTTTCTTGGTGTTTGCATGTGTTCTCTGTCTCAGCTCTTAAGGACTATGAGTGTTTATTGCTAGCTCACCTTGCAGAGGCTTTGCACAACAGCAGCTGCATGATTAATTGATTAAATACCGCAGCATTCACAGCATACTCTTTGAAAAGAATCATGACTTCCCTCCACATACCGTTGATGTTGACTAGCTACCCACAGCACTCTCCTCTTAGGAAAACATTCATGACATGTCCATGTGGGCTTCTACTAAAAATGCATTTATACTGTTTCTGTACCACTCAATGTTTACTTGTTTTGTTGACATTATCTAAGTTGGAATGATAGTTTTCATTTCTGTGAATCATGCATACATTAATATCTTACCTTGTTTGCTACTATTCAATTGCACGAACAACGTAATCACTGGGAAGGCAATTCTAGCATCTCCTTCAATCCAGTAATTAAAAACCAAGCTGTACAACACAGAACACTGAGTTTGTCTTTCTATAAAATTCCTGCCAATTCTTCAGCAAAGGCAAACTTCAAGATACTAATGAGAACGGGCATGGCTAACCAAGGTAATTTCTTCCTGCATTAATCGCAGACTCTTCAAGAGTCATCAAAGCTTTATTTCTTTTCTTTAGATTGAACTGTTGCATTTTGCAGAAAGCAATGAAAGCTGTTGCACAAGGAAGATTAAATTTTAATATAAGACCCAACTGCCACTATGTGACATTAAAATGAGTGAGGGAACATTTATATTTCATACTTTAAAAATCTAAAGATGCATGAGCATACATATATGCATATACATACATATGTATTTCTATTTTAAGTCTTTTGGTTAGGAATAGCTACCTTTCAAATTACATTAGAAACATTTGACATTATCATCCTAAGTGGCATAAATTCATTTAAACCATATGTGTGTATACATTCATATATATTTATACACATATACTTATATGTATTATATGTAATTTTGGGGTAAATATAAAATGATATGAGTCCATATATATATATATATATATATCCATATCAGAGTTTACTTTTCTCTTGCATATGCTTAGAGTGAAATTCAATACTTGAGGAAGACTCTTGGTACAGGTGTACAATACTAGAATTTTTTCTTTTGGCTTATGAAAGCAAGTTAAGAACCAAATTAAAACAGGTTTTATTTTATTTCATTTAATCTGTGTTGTATGATCTTAAAGGTCATCTGTAAGCTGCCTTCCATCAACTGTCCAGCTTTTGTGTCCTCTTCATTAGCTCTAATATAAATTTTAATGCTTTGCTATCTTTTCTTCTTATACATTGATTTTAATCACTTGTGGGTGTGACACACTCTTGTGAGCACAGCACATGGGTGCTTATGAGGGCACACACATGCCATGTAGTGTGTGTGATCAGAGGACTACATTGGATGTTAGCCCTTATCTTCTACCTTGTTTGAGGATCTTTTTGTTGTTTTTTCTGATGTGTACACAAGACTAGCTTGCTCAGGAGCTTCCTGGGATTTTTCTGTCTCTGTCCCATCTCCCTGAAGGAGTGCTGGGATTACAGATGCTTACACTATGCTTCTGGCTTCTTGTGTTTTGAAAATTTGAACTCAGTTAGTTCCTCACTCTTGTATAGCAAGTTCTTTCACTCTCTTGCCCCTTATTGCTTTTTTGATGTGGTACATGGCACTCTTCCAGTCTTTTGCAGGCACACACATTGTTTATGGCTTTATTCCATGACCTCTCATTAAGTGACTAATTTCGTACTGGTTTGTACACTGCTTAATATTTTAATGATGTTTTTAAATCTTTCTGAGGAGATGGTTGTTTCATGGTCATCATAGACTGTCATTGACTTTTGTTTTCTTCAAACTTCCTACTAAGGGGTTTTGACTGTATAACAGGTACATGTTGGACCACTTAATGTTTATGATATTCAACCATTTAAGAACCAAGTTTTATGAAGGATTTTTTGAGTGTTAAAAATTATGTGATGGTCTGTGTAATAATAGATAACACTACTAGAAATGCTGCTAATGAAGAAAGTGTATATGTTTAGTCCAGAGCCATTTTGTAGACCAAAAACTAAATGCATAAGTGATGGAATTGGCATAACCTCAGTGATTAAGCTAGTGCAGTACTTGATACCCTTCCCTCCACCAGTTAAAGTATTGCCAATAAGAAACACTCATTGAATATAAACACACAGACACTAGGTCACTTAGATCCTCATAGAGCAGCAATGTAGACTACATTCATTCCCAAAGGGCCAAGAAGTATTGCAGCAGCAATAGACAGAATGCTAGACAAAGGCTCGTGTTGAGAGGAGTGTTCCTTGATGTCAAGGTCTAATTTTTCATGTCCTAACTGGGAAAACTCTGATGAAGAATGGATCCTAAGCTTTATTTATTCATACAGAAAATGGGTCTAGTCATTTTAGATATGCCAAGGGACTTAACAGGGCTGATATTTTGCATTGCATAGAAACAGTCTTACCAAATGTTATCTGACATTACTAACATGCTTGAACCGCACAGTTGAAAGAAAATTATTTATTATTTAACCCATTATAATTTACAAATTGCATATGGATAGCAACCTATATATTTGAAATGCATAGGTGCTTTTAGAATTGTGTCTCTTTCTACTCCATTTTGTCAAGGTCCACAGGAAAATTTAATTTTGTTTCTGCAAATTACTTAGAGAAGACAATTCTTCTGAGCTTTCAGCTTAGATGATTTTAATGCTACAGTTATTTTTTGTTTTCATTTCCAAGAGAGATCTTATGGCCTCTGTTTTAAAGATAGCTGTCAATGTCCCTAAAATTACTTTATTATTTTAGCAATATATTTCCTCAAAGAATTTTTGTTTTAGAAAGTGAAATGATGAAAAAATAGTACTGAAGACAACTGCAAGTTTTTATTATTATATAACACAGTATTTTTATAGCTACCTTAATCTACAGATTGAATAGAATATAAAATGCAGATCAGGACACATTATATATGTCTTTTATTAATTTTATTTGTTTTAATTTCAACTTACACCCCTTCCTTTGTCTACTGACTGAAGAAATTATATTTCTGGAAAATGACTTCCATACATTTAAAGAACATTTCCCATTATCTGAAATCAAACTAGTACAAATGCTTCTCCTTTGATCATGAGTAGATTTGAAGTGTGGCTCTGGCAGGGCAAACTCCAAGTACCTACTCTACATAAATTAATCTCTGAAAGGGAAATGCATTATGCTTATAATTGAAGTTATCATTGTTAATACCACCATTAATGCTGATTGAATCTTAAATTTGTGTTGGGATCATTTATTTGAGAACACTCTATCTCTTAAAAATTCATGTCAAGTACACCCTATATAGGTTAATCTATAGTTCTGAAGCCATTTCTTAGACTTTGGCAATCTGGAGAAGGACAGATTCTGAATCTAGAAAAAAAAATACCCGTACTTTATGAGAGGAGGGGGGAAATATACTTTACAGAAAAGAGGAGTTCACAATTTAGCTTAAGTGTTCTGTTTTTAAATATGAAAGAGTTGATAGATCTGTGAACAACACCATCTTTTAAAAAATATTCATTTTCATTTTGTAAAAATCAAACTTCTCATTTTTAACCCTTTCTCCTTTGCTTCCTGTGCTAAGTTCTTGAAAAAAGTGACATTTTTTTTTCTGATCTCCCCATTTCTTCATATTCTTTCTTCTGTTTCTTCAGAGTTTTCCCTGCACAGAAGGTCAACATTGCCCTCTACACAATTCTTCTTTTTGTAAACTTATCAGGAAGGGCCCTCTTGAGACCTCCCCTTCTATCCTTTAGCCATATCCAGTCATTCTCCAGGTATTGTTTCCTATATAGCACACTGAAGACATTGACAGCATCCTCTTCCCATTGCCTTTGTGTAAACAACAGCTGTACAATTCTGAGCAGAGCCGTGTATAACTGACAGTTCAGATAAAGATATGCATACTGATTGATCTTTTAGTAAAACCTAAATTACTTCCTTTTTAAAAAATTGGCTACATATTGAAGTTAGATGTATCTTTGAATAATACAGATATAATTATATTTTGACCTTGTTAACTGTCTTTAGTGGTTTTCCAAACCTAAGGTAAGATCCAAATTCCTGCTTGAGGTGTTCTCTGTTGAGCTTTTCTATTCTCTCTTTTTTTTTTTTTTTTTTTTTTTTTTGCAATTATTCACCTTGCAACTCTGCTTGTCTTCTGGTCTTTTGTGAATGTTGGTTTCTGTACAAGAATTGTCTCACTGCCTCTTTGCTTGGCTGCTTCCAGTTTATCTTTTAGCTTTCTCTAGCACCCAGGCACCTGTAGCTCATGTAATATAGTCCCACTCTTGCTTTTCCAGACCTGCATTCAGTACATTCCATAGTGATAAGGACTACGTTTTGAGATATTTTGATCCTGTTCTGACACATAAAGCTTGTTTGGAGTTAGAGGGCTAGAGGGCGGAGCTAGCCACTAGCCAACCAAAATTAACCACAGAGGTTTTGGAAGATTGTAGACAGATAGGACAGGAAGTAGTAAGGCGGGGCAAAGAGGGATCTCAGCCCTTTTGGAGGAAGGAACAGAGCAGGTAGCCGAGGACTGGTGGCTTCTCTGCTTCTCTGAGCTTCAGGTTCTTACTCTGATAAATGACTCCTGAATTTTTCTTGATAAAGAATATTTAGAGTAACACTTCAGGACTATGTGTTTCTGGTTGAGCTTTGGACTTCCAGTGGGAAAGCACGAGGCGTGTTCAATGTGTGTTTTGGGCAAGTTACACACTTTTTCAAGTTAGCCTCAGTTTGCAGGCATCAACGATGAGGATAACTACAGGAAGTGGTGAGCTTGGCAGACACCTGTGAAACAGGACTTACTGGCAGACTACTTTTGTTTATACTTTCTCTGACCAGACATTTTCAATCTTTGCTTATTTTCTGTCATGTGGGAACGTCATTGTTTGGTCATTGCACAGAACTTGCCTTGGATGATACATGGGGACAAGAATGTAAAGAGAATCACGTGGAGCCATCTTTCTAACCATCTAGCTAATTCACATCTCTAAGACTAGATTTAGATAATTATAGAGTAAGAGGCAGAAGTTGGTGGTACACTTCAGCAAGGCACTGTCCCTGGATAAGAAAGGCAACACAACGTTTGAAAGGAAATCAGTCTGCCCTTTTTCTGGGAGTCCATATTTTATTCTCTCAGCAGATTGGGACCTTGAGTTTGCCAGGCTCAATTTATAGGGATTTATTGTTAAGGCCTAAGCTGGCAGTTAGAAAGGCAGCAGTTGTCTCATCGGAATACAAAAGTAGTACACAGAGCATGCTAGCTTTGCCAAGACAGGAACGACCTTTGAAGATGTCGAAGGGACTTTTATGGATGTATATTTTGTATTCTGTTAATGACACTCCTAGGTATCAGAGTTTCTTGTTAGTTCTTCCAGGCGACCAGCTTGCTTGTTTTGTACTCTCTATTTCCCCTTTGAATAAGTGTTTATACTTATTTTTACTCATTCAAAAACATCTATTTAGAGTGAAAACTGTTCCATAGCAATGTATGGAAGTATTGTCTTGAGTGTTCCTTAAGAGTCCCAGGCTCCCCCTTTGCCTGTTGACTGTCCATAGTCTTCTTTCTAGCATCATCTGAAAGTGCACTGACATCCTTTGCTTTTGCTTCCATCAGAACTCTCTCCTGCATCCCATCCTCATAGGGGACCACATGGTCACTGTGGCGCAGTAATAGTTTCTCTGGGAAGTGAACTTCAGAAGAAAGAGTGAATGGAATAAGGGCCACATAACGTCCTTTCTTTTAATAGTGAATTCCTATTATCCTAACCAACCTTACTACAAAGCACCTCTATTGATAATTTCAACCCTGATGTTTCAGGCTAATGAGAAGTGCTTTGGTCACTATGAAGATTTAAAAATAGTTCTTAAATTCTGTCAACTACAAAACCATTAAGGAATACTTCATTGAAACTCCAACCAAAAGACAAATAATCCAAAGTCATGTCTGTTTTTATGCTGATTGTTGCTTATATCCTTTGCTGTATCTAAAGAGAAAGTACCCCAAATCTTAAATATTTTGAGATTATTTCCAAACTATGCCTATTAAAAAAACTTAACGTGATATGCAGGATTTTCTTGTGCATGACATCATTAAAAAAAAAGTCTCAAGGCCTGAGAGAATGATTCAATGGATAAAGCATTCACTGTGCAAATCTTCAGCCTGAAGCTCAGATCCCCCACAACTGAAGTAAAAGTCAGGTGGGCATGGCATCTGCCTGTAATCCCAGCATTTAGGAGGCAGATACAGAAGATCCTCAGGACAAGCTGGCTAGATAGACTAACTGGAATTGTTGAGCACTGGGTGCAGTGAGAAACTCTGCCTCAATGGGTAATGTGGAGCAAGATTGAGGAAGACACTTGATGTCAACCTCATTCTTCTACACTCAAATGCCCACACGTGTACACACACACACACACACACACACACACACACACACACACAGCCCTACATATGCAAACATGCACACAGAAACACACACATGCATCCACACCACACAGCCATACACAGGCAAAATAAAAAGGAATCTTGAGCAAGACCTTCCAAGTCCAATGGGACCTATCCGAAGTAGATAGCCGTTTGAGCAGGGAAGCAATCCAATTACAGCCCAGCATTGCCTATCATCAGGCTGTTCCTGCCCTCCTTTTAGCACTGGTTTTCCTTCAGTATCAGGGCACTTATTGCTGGGGACCCCAAGATTCACCACTCCGGGAATTATTGGTTACCGTGGGGCCAGAGGTGCCTTTCCAAACAATGGGAGCCTAAACCTTCGTATTTCCCAACTGTCAATCTCCTGTCACCACAGGCCTGTTTAAAAGGGGTTGGGGCTCTCCTTTCTTTACATATGCATAAGTTCCATTAGTGTTAATCACATGCTCCATTTTAGAGCTGTTTTGGCCCCTCCGGTTAAATGGGCGTTTAAGCAGTTTTTAATGCATTATATGTACTTATTTTTTAAACGAGTATTATATGCCCAATTGACTGGAATGAATACAAAGTCCATCAGGTGAATACAGATTTATAATTGTTTTTTAAAGCATGTATTATTTACTCAACCAACCATGACAGCCCTTTTGGAGTCATTCCAGCTGAGAGGGAAATACATGTATATGTCAATACCAAATAAACCCTCGTGAAACCTTCCAGCGGGCTTCTCCCTGCTAAGCTTCAAGCTTATCTGGTTAATGATTTTCTTTCAACCACTCTCTCTTTTGCACAAACAAATTCTCAAAACCTTGTTTACTATTTTTAGCTTGCATTATCACTGTCTGTAAACCAGATGAAAGTTACACAATGCCTCATTTGATCCAAATGTCTTCAACAAAGATCATCAGGTATATTGTATATACAAAGATTAAGCCTTAATACTGAAGACCAGGGCCTACTTCTTTTAAGCATGATATAACCAACCTACATAGATAGTAGATATAAACAAATAATTGGATATTAGAAATTATCTGAATTGTCTAAAAATTACCAAAACTAGGAAGACTCAAAAGAAGTTAATATATATTTTTCTTTTCAGAGACAAGTTCTGTTTTGCTCATCTTTTTTTTTTCTTTTTTTAATTCTTTCTCCAGCCCCTCAGCCTCATCTTTTCATAGATACAATTAGGTTAGGTTTCTTTTCTTCCTTTTTTGTGCTTATAGGGCTATTGTAAATTTATTGTCTGAGGCTTCTGTATTTGTAGTATCTTTATAAATACAGTAACACATCAACTATCGATTAGTATATGGAATTTGTTTGATTTTTCTAAGTTAAGAGAGATGCGTCATGTAATATTTGACAATGTGTTTATACTTCAACCAAATGAAAGATGGCTGCTGTGGGCTCTAACTTAACTCATAGGTTCAGTGGTAGAGTTGAGTCCAGATTAGCTTTGTGTTGCTTGTTGTCACAAAGTATAGCACACGGAACTTCAGTGTTTAACTGGATGAAATTTAAGAGTGCGCAGATTTCCAAAGGACTTCACAAAGACCCCTGCAAGTTTTAGCATTTCAAAGGTTAGCATGAAAAAATGTTAGCATTCTCTGAAGTGGTCAAGGAGACATCAATCCAATGGTGTATACATGTGAAGATTTTTCTGTGCGTTCACTGTCAACAAACACGGGTGCTATTTTCTGCTTTTTCTTCTATAAGGTGTGCTTGCAGCCTGAGGTGCTTGCCTGAGAGTTTGCCCATGTGGAAGACCCCTACGCTCAGCTATACTACTGGATACTGCTAGTATCCAGTGCATCCTAGTCTGTGGTTCTTCATTGCTCTTACATGTCTGCTAGGAAAGGAGGTTCTGATAACATAGTTCAGAAACTAGGCAGTGACAGGTGGAATACTGTTTCTTTACGTGACTGCAAACAGACGCTCACCTTCATACAAGGTATCTTTGAGAAATCATAGAGCAAGGTGACTTCATAGGACTCCACGGTGAGATTGTTTTGTCATCCTGGTGTTTGAACCTAGGAATAGGTACATGCCAGGCAAGGCCTCCATCCATCCAGGTTGAAATTCCTAATATTGGATAAATGGTCATCCTGGCCACTTATTTATACCTATGGTACTCAACTGCAGATTCACATTATTGTCTGTTGGGATGCCCGAGGCCATTTAACCACCACATATCATAGATGGTTCCTTTTCTTATTTAACTTCCTTATTTCTTTTGTTTCATGTACCTCACAATTCTCCATCCTCATCTCCCTTCTACAAGTACTGACTGCAAGTTTGCCATGTCTTTCTGTCTGAATTTGGTTCTGAGTGGAAAGCCCAAGTCTTTAACACAGCCATAGTTTAGTAAGAACTATATATTCATATATATATATATATATATATATATATATATGAAAATATTCTAATTTAATAAAGGTAGTTGGGTTTTGGCAGTGGTTTGAATTGGTAAAACTTTGTTTGATGCAGACATTTCTACATATGTGTTAACCTTTAACTTAGCTGGACTTTTTCTTAAATTGAAGGAAGAAATTTCCTTGCAGAATCAAAAGTATCCCATTAGAATGATTAGAATTCTTCAGTGTCCTTCTCAGTGAGTAGATTGATTAAATATATTCATTTTAAAGAATATAAAATATGCAGTTAATAAATTCCATACAATAAAAATATTATGTGCACACACACACCCCCACACCCCCACACCCAGACACACATAGGCACACACAGACACAGACACACACACAGACACACACACACACACACACACACACACACACACACACACACACATGCGTGTCCAGCAGTAATAGCCTCATTTCAAGTTGGACAGTACTGTTCATAGCATTGCGAAATCTGACCAACCAAGAGCATAATTCACAAAAGAATAAAATAATATTTTATGATATTGTAAAAAGACTATAAAAGTGTTAGCATGGCATTTTCCTCCTCATTTTCATTTTAAGAGTTTTTCAGAATTACTCAAAATGCAGATCTGGAGATGAGCAGAACATGCCATCAATCTTAAACCACACACCAGCTGCATACTTTGTTTTTTCAACCAGCATGTTTTTTTCTACTGTTTTATAAACAACTTAATTCCATTTCTATGTTTTGTCCCATAGTGCAATGCCCTTTGTGAATGGGCACCATTAAATTTCCACAGAGTAATCACACCGATTAACTGACCTAGCTCATTAATTAACACACTCAAAGAACTCTAAAAAGTTTACCAGGGAGGTGAGTAGTGATGTGACATTGACTGTGACATTTTCTTTTCGGTTGTTGTTTTTCTTGTATTTTAAAAATTTGTTTTCTCTCCTCTGGTTATTTACCCCCTTGAACAGCAATATTACTGAAATGTTGTATTAGGCAAAAACTACTTCTACATTCAGTGATCTCTCAAAAAACACAAGCATTTCACTAATTGGAATAATCGTTAGGATTTACTGATTCTTGGATTGGGAAGGCAGCAGGCAGATGAAGACACTCCTCCTGATGCCTTCCATGAAGCTATTAACATGAAAATAATTAAGTAAAAGGCACCAAACACTTAACAGTGTGGCGGTTGCATCTCAGAAAAATAGAGAGAAAACTGTGATTTTTAAATGTTGATTGCTAGTAACAATCGAAGCTTCTATTCTCTGAGGCAGACAGCCAGGATTTCATAAGGACTTCATTGCAACAGACAAGAACAACCAAGTAAGACCTCTCTACCCAACCGATGATTTGCAAAACCAAAAAACCAGAAAACGATATATGTACATTTTTCCCAACTTGCTTTTTAGAGAACATGTATTTGTGATCTATCATTTTATATTGCTTTTCATTAAAGATAAATACAGATTTTTTTTTCTTTTGGATTTTTTTTTTTTTTTTTTTTTGGTTTTTCGAGACAGAGTTTCTCTGTGTAGCTTTGCGCCTTTTCCTGGAACTCACTTGGTAGCCCAGGCTGGCCTTGAACTCACAGAGATCCTCCTGGCTCTGCCTCCCGAGTGCTGGGATTAAAGGCGTGCGCCACCAACACCCGGCTTTCTTTTGGATTTTTTAAGACAGGGTTTCTCTGTGTAGCTTTGGTGCCTGTCCTGGATCTCGCTCTGCAGACCAGGCTGGTCTCAAACTCACAGAGATCCACCTGGCTCTGCCTCCTGAGTGCTGGGATTAAAGGCGTGCGCCACCACCTCCCAGCCAGATATTTTAAAAAACTTACTTTACATATTTCTCAATGCTTATTTTGTTAAAATATCTCAAACCCTATCAAATTGATTCAAAGTAAAAGGAACCATCCTGGTATGGCAGAGATATCCTTAAAAAATCACTTTGTTCTGAGAAGTCAGAACACTCACTCATTCTGGCTTTCCAGCTAGAAAGACAGCAGATACATCTATGGAGTTATAATATTCTGCCTTGCCTTGGCTCTCAGAACCCCCTGCCATCCACACTGCAGTGGGGCTGATCTCATGGTGGAACACTGCCCTAAATACACATGATGGAAGGGCCACGTGAGGGGATGCAGATCTGTGTGCTCTCCCACATTCTACCACATACACACCCTGGTTCTGCATTGTTAAGAAGGCCCTGCAAGAGGTCTTTGAGCTGGTGCTTACATATAGACTCATGGCTGGCAGGCGTGCATGTCTTGAGGCTGGAAACAGTTCACCTGATAATAGTTTCATGTGTATCAGGGAAATCAGAAGGACTACGTACATCTTTATTGGTTAAATAAGCATTCTGTCAAATATTGTAACTGATGCAGGCCAACAATATGACTCTAAAAGGGTGTTAACCCTGGCTTAACTTGCATATCACATTTTGGCAGGTGCTTTCAAAGTTTCTCTTCAAGACACAATGAAGTACTGAAAAGAATCTACTGTGATATAGACACAGGGCTCCACATATGCTTATTGACTGTGACACAGTCTAATCAAAGAACGAACATAATTAAGTGCTGTAGCTCAGAGCATCTTTGAAGTCAGAATTCTGCTGATTTTTTTTATTTTATGTGATTGCTTACAAATTAGTTCTCTATTTGCTCCTAAAGAATATACTTAAACACTCAATCAATGAATAACCTACAGCAGTTTGTTGTAGATTCAATAATGGGAATGGTGCATTGTACCAGGATAGTCAGATATACCCATAGGGAGTGTCAGTGGTCAAAATGCTTCCATTGCCAGAAGGTGGTCTGAAAATGGTCTGGAAATTCGATACAGCATTGACCCTCCATTGTAGTCAGGATCCACAGTCAGTTTCTCAGCTGTATGGGAAGTTTTAAAAAGAATGATTTAAACATACATAAATTTTAAGACTATATTTCCAACTAGCTTTTTCTTTAGAATAATTTTAATTGCATTCATTCAAATGAGCTACACAGCAAAATAAAGTTATTTTATTATAGGCGAAGTTTATCTAAAATTGTTTTATTTTCAAAATCGTTTTTATAAAATATGTAAAATACTAAATAATTTGAAATTAGAGTTAACTAATATTTATATCTGTATAAATATAAATGAATTGGCTTCTGCAGTACATTACTAAATTCTTGTTATCAAGCAATAAACAGCCAAATGTCAGCACATAACTCAAGGTATAATTTCTATTATGCTGATTTTTAAAAAAGTTATCAGTGGATTAGGAACAAGGTAAGTGGTAAGATTTCTATGTAAACAGGCTATAGCAGTTTACCAAATGTCATGTAAGTGTGTTTGCTTTGTATTTTGTTCTGAGAACTGTCAGTTTATTTTTGTTAGAACACACATCAATTTCACACTGCAAAGCTCTTAGGCCCTTTCATTTATATTGTTATTCCAAATCACTTGGAGATGAAAACTTTGTTACCCCACCATTGGAATAAGACTAAAAATTAGAATTCCCCGCAACAAAAAGCAACACAAATTGGAATATTCTTAGCTTGGGGAAGTGGACATTTCTTGTGACTTTTATACTCACAGTCTCACGAATCACAAACACACATTAAAATGGCAACATAGCAGATAAACCATGCTACTGACTTTGTGCATGTCAGGTTTCTGTCTTGTAAAACGATTTCATTTGAAGAATGAATGCTATCATATTTACTATAGTAAATGTTATACATATGTGCATAATGCCTATATAGGCATGCATACACATAGAAAGATGTAAGTCAATGTTTTAGTTGGTGAATGTGATATGAGACATAAAATTTCCTGTTCTGGGATGCCAATGCTACAATATCAGTTTGACGTTTACAATAATTTAGTCTAATAGTGTGGAAAAATCATAGAACCATTCTGCAATGACGCTGAGGATAAAAGTTTCTGATATGCTGTACGCATAGCAGCTTGTTGATTTTTATTTACTTATTTTAATTGATTAATTTTTAGATAAAGTCTAGACTCAACTCACATTTCTCAGCCACAGACATCTGATGATTTTTTTAACTGCAATTTTTGTATGTTAGATTTCACGATTGCCTGGAACAGTAATAAAATAAAATTTTTTCACATTGGTTGACAGTTTTTTTTTTTTTGTGCGTATGTGTATGTAGGAGCTACTTCTTAGGGAAGGTTGAATTAAGTCCCATGGCTTATTAATTAATATATAAATTTTTAAGACCTACTCATAAGATCTACATAAGAAAAAACAGTGTTTATCTTTCTGTGGTATGACAGAAACTAGTACAACATGAGTTAACAATAAACACAGAAATGAGGTAACTTCAGTGTCCCATTGGGCTTTTACCTCCTCCCCTTGGACTTTCTTCTATATGAAGATAGACTATGCTATACTATAAAATAATTTGGCTGATTTTAATCTGTTCAGGAACATTGTGGATATTAATTGTAGACACAATAAAACTTGCATATAGTGAACTCATCTGTGTTGGACATATGCAAAGTGCCTGGAACTGGGCAAGGCACCTCATTAGATGTGTGGAAGCTGCTAAGTCTATTCTGCATTCTATATTCATCACAAGGATTCTAATATTTTGTGCCTTTTTATGTATGAAGACTACATTTTCTAATTTGGCCAAACCAGCTGGGAAATTAGAGTGTACCTTAAAAATAACGTAAGGTACAGAACAAAATTTGCATAAGGACTGAGCTCAAGAGAGTTTAAGGACTAAAAGTGCGAGGAAAAAAATTTACTTGTTGCCTAGCTCATAATTGTAACCTGGTAGTAATTGTCCTGAAGCTGATTTTTTTCCAAGAGGAGAGGGCGTGACTTTATCTTATTTAGAGTTGTTTATCCAGCTCCAAGCACACAATGGGTGCCCTGTAAATATGTGCTACATTCATGCATAAAGAAATATACTTTTCTTCATTTCCATCTTAACAAAAATGTTAGTTATTAAGCATTAATTTAAATGCCTTGTCATTTCTGTTTCTCAGCACTGGGCTTTGAATGTAGTGTCTTGCTCATGCAAGACATGCACTGTGGTACCCAACCACAGCCTCATACTTTTCAAAAGGCTTTGTTTTGAGACAGAGTCTTGCTAAATTACTTAGGATTTGAGGCAATCCTTCTACCTCAGTTTCTTGAGAGGTTGGGGATTGCAGGCTTGCACGACTAGGTCTGGATATGGTATGTTTTTAAATGATCAGAACATTCAGTTTCAAGTATACAAAGTGAATGAATTCTCTGATTACTATTTTTCTTTCTAAGAGAGAAGGTAAAGATTTAAGTTCCTTAGACTGAAGAGCCCCTAATCTGCATTCCCTCCAATCTACTTAGCCTTGCAGATTGTTCTAATTCCTAGTACAATACTCCAACTTTGGCAGTGGGACTCATACAAACTTAAAGTTTTAATTTATAGATACTCATTTTGAAGTAACTCTTTAAATTACTAATTAATAAGGAATAATTGTTTTGAAACGAAGGCCATCACCATTTTTAAATGCAAAAAGGTGTTCAGATGGGACACCAGAAATTGCTGCTTTGTCTGCTTTCACTGATTGTAAATATTTGCCAAAAAAAAAAATTAAAAGAAGCAAAAGAAAATAACCTTTTTTTCCTCCCAACACACTCCCCCCCACCCCCTGCCTTTCTGAAAGCTGAAAGCATTTTGTTTTCTAGAGCTTTATAAAGTTCAACACATAAAAGGTTAGGAGCCTGACTTTTTTCTGTCGTATATATCTTTGAAAAATTGGTTTATGAAGAGTCATACATCATGTAGCCAGACGTATGGGAATAGTTAAAGATTAAGGTAAATAGACAAATTGAACTGCTTTAAATCATTTTCCTGGTTTCAGTGTTATGAAAGAGCTTATGAACAAAAGCTGACGTTAAGCAATCACAATGGGCTCGTCTATATGTTGTGGACACTGGTAAAGACTTTACTGTCAGGGAGTGTCTCATCACCAATACTTACATCAATTTGATTGGTGTCCAGATCTCAAAAATGTTACCTTGTCAAACCATAACCTTTTCTAAGTCTTTCATTTGTCATTGTTTTGTAGATTATATCATTTATTTTACATTACCTGTATCAGAAAGCATGAATCATGGATTATAAGATTTTTTTATTACATATTGGTTTGTTTTTGTTTTTCAAAATAAAATTAATACTGCAAGGCATTTATGTTCAAAAAGAACTAATCAAATATTTTGGAAGCAAGTTGGATTTCATGTAACTTTACCTAAAGAGACCTTTGGTTGCTTTTTTGTTTAAAAACGATCTTTCAGAACCATCAGGAGAACATTTTTTAATAAATTGAGTAAATATATTGAACTTTTCAGGATATCTGAAGCGCTAGTAGCCTGTGGAGAGAGGCTGGCTGCTGGACTTGAAGGTAGGTCCCAGGAACATGCACAGTGGCATGGTGACAAACCCTTACTCTTCTGGAAATGGCTCAGGGATCTTTAATGTCCACACAGAAGGGGAAAGATTTGCCATTTTGTGGTCTCATTTGAAAGACCCCTACATGGTAACTGCATGGAACTCACTTTATCTACTCAGAAAGGAGACTGCTTTGTAGCGCCTGTGCCCGTAAATCTAAGAAATTCTGTGAATATATGCCTTCATATTCATGCAGCACAAATGCCTTCCTTAAAAAATAATAAAAATAACAAAGTCTATGATCATCAGGTTGATGTAGATAAGAATCCATTAACTTTTCATCATTATCACAGCTGGTGTATCAAAGTGCAGATGTCCATGGGGTGAGCTCGCTTCCCCTGGTGTCAGTGCCAAGGTAGATGAAGATCTTTTACATACCTCTTTGTTGGTTTGCCTTTTTTAGTGTATGTGCTCGATTTTAGAACCACTGATGGTAAAAATGTCATTTAAGATGACTGTAAGTGTTTGCTCACAGATATGTGTGCTTAACTTATCAGACATCCAGCTAACAGCGTTGTCTGAATCCTAAGAAATGAGAGTTGTAGGAAAAAAGAGAACCCCCTAAGAAATATTGATCAAGTATTTTTCAACTCTTTATCTAATTTTGTGTGAAACAATGCAGAATTGTTTGCTCTGCCTAGAGACTGACCATTTATAAATACATAATGTTTTGTTACTTTCTGAATTTTTGCTAGAAAGATATGTAAGACATAATCCAGTAAACTCTGGGGGATACCTCAGAATACAGATATAGGAACTGTTTTTACTTAGGAAATTTGGGTGTAAAGTAGAAAGATATATTTTGATGAAATTCTAGCATTTCGATGGACAGCATATCTCTCCTGGATCAGGTACCTATAAGCCATTTTGTTTTTATTATTTCCTTTTAATGTCTCTAAGCACAAGACTTCCAGTCTGATGGCTTTGGTTCGCTAGGAGGCCGAATTATTTTTCCTTTTTTTTCTTTTTAGGCTAGATGATCTAAATAGCTTTTAAATTATGAATATAGTTTATAGTTGTATGAAGTCTTAGTATAAATTTGTGGTTTCTGATTTCTTCATTGTTCAATTAGTCCACCAACCCAAAAAGATACATTCATCATGTAAAAGGAATACCCTTCTTCCCTATGCATGCTGTTTTCCACAGTTAGATTACACTTCAAAATTCAACTAAATCCTGTGCAGTATGCACTTCCTTCCTTACTCTTGTTCTTTTTATTTTCCTTGGGAGTCAGACTTATTTTAGTCAAATGTAGTAAGTCTGCTAGGGTCTTTATTTGTGAAATTAAGGGAGCCAGTTGAGAAAACAGAAGTGATTAAAGCATCGTTTGAGGAGCTGCTCTTTAGTTGCCTCCACAATCGGTTCTTTATTAAAGCATATCAGATTCATTAAACATTTGGATGTAGAGATAAAGGTTTTTTTTTTTTCTTCCACGGTTATTGGAAACAATGTAAATTTCACACTCCCTGTACGTTACGCCATCAAATGGGCAATGACCTTCTTCCTTAAGATGCTGTCATTGGTTAAGATTTTCCTAGGTATTACAGAAATTCAGACAATTAAAAATAAATTCCGAACTATCCATAAAATTTGACAATGTATCATTGTAGAAAGACTATAATAAAATTAATGCTCAATTATAACTTTAAAAAATCGTAGATCACTTAACAATTCTATGGTATGGTTGATCACAGAATGATGTTAAACCACTTCTAGGTTTAAGAGCACATTTAGGTCATTTGTAATGTTAGATATACTTTTTTAAATTCTTTAATGTTGGCTGTAAAAGCAAGTGTCAATGAGCTTGAAGCACAAACGAATCCTCTGCCTTCCCACAATGTTGGAAAACAGTGGGCACTAGAGGGCGCTCTTAGCACTGATACTAGCAATGCGGCAGCTAAACTTGTTCTAAATCAGTACTATCAGGATTCAAAAAGGCTTCCAATGAAACGCTATATTGTTATTACTTTGTGACACTGGTCTCTATGATTGTCATTAGCACAACTTCCAAAACAAGTCACCAAAACCAGTAACTAAGGCACCACAGCTTGACAATTTGCTGGTATAATCAAGTTGCTCCCCCTCCTCTACCTTTTAATACTTGCTCTCTCTGCATGTGCAGGTTGATGATGTCTTTTTGTAAATGATAAGGAAAATAGGTGCGTTCGACAGTTAATATGCTTGTTTGAACTCAAACCCACATTCACAAAAGATTGTGTCCTAAATGTGCAGACAGGCTGCAGTGTGCGGGGTTTGTGAGAGACCAGGGAGCATTCAAGGATACTTGGAAAGCAGTCTTATGTTGAAACTGTTGTTTTATATGAAAATTGAAGAATCGGGTCCCCTCCTCCAGCCCCCGTAGTTATTTATAAAGGCGTCATTGGTAGTTGCCTTTCCTAGACCTTCCCTGCAGGCATGATCAGACTCAAGCAGGCGGCTATTTCTCCTTAATTTTCCACAGCAAGCCAGTAATGCTTATGATTATTGTGCAGTCAGGAAAAGTTTAGTTTCATCAAGTGACATGTAGTGATACAATTAGTTACTTAAGCGCTTCTCATAAAATCTTCCACCATGGAACCTGGTTTGTCAGCTGCAGCTAAATATTAGCATCTCATATTAAACACCAGAGCAAAGCTGCTTCTTGGAAAGCACAGTTGACAGCTCTCCACATGAGCTGAGTGATCACTCTCAATTGTAATCGATTGTGTAAGTACTGAACACAAACCCCCAGGCAATTGAAGAAAATAGGATGATGAAGGACTGCAAACTAATATGTTACACATCTTCATTGATTAGACATTGATTAACCATTATTTTCCTGAATGACAAACAGCCAGTGGTAAAGTAACTGAGGCCTGTGATTTATTTACATCTCAGACACAGATGAGTTCTTTATTCGGCTGATTGTGAGCTGATGCTGAAGCAGGAGGCGGCGGCGGTGTGACAGAGCAGGCTGCTGGTCGCTTTCTCTCTCTCTGTCTCTTCTATCCTCCCTGGCAGTCTTCCTGCATTTCTGGCTTATTCCTATTAGAGATGAATTTAACTAGATTTCAAAATGATCAGCCCAAATTTCAAAATACAGAACATGTTCACGTGTGGTATAACCACATCTAAAGCGAAGATCATTTTATAGACTTGGTATTTACAAGCATATTGATCAGTGTTTATTGAATTTTTAATTTAATTCTCTCTTCTCTTCAGTGCCTTATTGGCAATTACAAACAATTTTAGAATAAGCTGAGTTAGAGTCTGTGTCTATGGCTTATTTTTCTTCTATGAATCCTATTGCTTAGAACTATGTGGGTGTATTGACATGTGACTTCCAGAGGCAACAGCTTTATAATTTGAATAATTTGGGTTCATTAAAAACAGATATTATGGACAATCCTGGATTTATGAAGGAAAATCTTGCAGCAGTATAGTGAAATCATTTAAATTTATTTCAGTAGCTCCCATGGGAAGACTTGATCTTGACTTTTAGGAAAATGAAAAGAGTAAACAGGACATGCATTAGATTGTTATGAAGTAATGCCAAATTATAATTAGACTAGTATTCTGCTTCTTTCTAGCATTTTCTGTGCATTTTGAAGATTTGTGGGAAATATTATTTATAAGCAGATAATTAAGATGCACTGACATTCTGCAACATAATGGTCATGATAAAGGCTTTCAATGCTCAAGAAAGCATAATTTGCTTCTACATTGAATTTGATTGTAAATTAGTATTAATTAATGTTCACTTAAGTGTTACAGATGTGTGATGTAGCTAGTTCATTACCAAAGGAGTCACTATGTAAGAGTTGTTCTGAAAAAGTGTGTGAACTAATGTTAATAACCATAATGCCAGTTTAAAAGAATGAGAGAAGTTGCTAACTGTTTCCAGGTTTATGAGTCATTTTGAACATTTATGTGATCTAGAAAAAAGGAAATTAGCAAGCCAGATCATTTAAATTAATATAGAGAGACAGTGAACACTACCCCTATTAATGAGTTATTGGAAATGTAATTGTAAAATTTCATTGTCTTTTGCCTTTTAATGTAATTTTAACACTAGAATAATAAATCTGGTCTGTTCTATATGGACACGGACAACTTTATAATATATACGTGACTATGATTTTCTTCAAATAACTTATGTTTGTTTCATTGAAGTATGTGAGCCTTTGTGTACATGAATATTCATGCAAGCCTCTCAATTAAATTTAAGGAATTTAACAATTGGATGAATAAGAAATGTGTCCATTCTACTTTTAAAAATTTTGGCACCTGAACTTGGAATTTATTTATTTATTCAAGAAACCTAGCTGGATTTTAAAGAAAATTGATGTCTATTTTAGCAGAGGAAGACTGTCCAGAGAACACATGTGGCTCCAACTTTTCCAAAGAAACCTACCATCAGCTCGGCTCACTGAGTCACTCTTAGTTGAAAGCAAATCAGTGGGCAGACACTAATGATAAATCGCCAGCTCCATGGTACTTTTGAGGGCTGATGTGAGTTCCCCCTCAGCTCTACATAGTGCTCAGAACTGAAGGAAGGGAGTGTTGATTGGCCAGTGGAGCATGAAGAAAGAACAAATGAAAAACCATTCAACAGCCCTATCCCAGAGGGAGACTGGAACCCCAGAAAGAAGCCTAATAGTGTGCTGTTTCCTTGTCCATCTGCAGGCTGGTGAGAACATCTCGGCAGGGGGCTGTGTGCAAATGTAAAAGTCAGAAACCTGTTGTGTTACAGAGGCACAGAGGATGGGAGATTTCTACAGCGATTTCCTTCTTTGGAAATAAAAGGCACCTCTTGGGGGCGGGGGAGTAGCGGTCTCTCTCTCTCTCTCTCTCTCTCTCTCTCTCTCTCTCTCTCTCTCTCTCTCTCTGTGCTTATGTGTGTATGAGTATTTGTGGACATGTATGTGCACATGTGCATGCTGAGTGTGTACACATACATGCACATGTCCTTCCCTGCTCGGCTTCTTCAAGCATATTTAATATCTTTAAATTTTTTTAAATGAAAATGTAGCTGTCAATTTTAAACTAATTTGGATGGACAGCAATAAAATGCAAACCTCACTTCAAATTAGAATTTTCAGTGAGGATTTCTAATGGAAAGTAATTGCTGACAATAGGAAATGACAAATTACTAATTACTTAGTTCAATTAGACTTTTGTGCCTTTGGTCCTAAGTGGCAAGCATACAGCAAATCTTGCACTTTTATAACAATTAATGACACTAAAACTATTGAAACTGCCAACAGATGTGAGTAAGAAGACATGAATAGAAACTTACTTAATTTACATACTATCCCTACTCTATATCAAGTAAATGGTGTTTGAATTTTTATGCTACAGTCAAGTATTACTGGTACAGTGCAATTTTCACAGAACTTTATGGGGCAAAATATAGCCGTGCAGAAGATGTCCAGTGTTCATGGACCCCTTCTCCATCATGGCAGTATTTCTCTTCAATAGATCCTTGAAGTATGGACTTGTGCCTTCCCTGTATTTGTGGGTGGACGTCCTTGTTAAATAGCACTGCTTCTGCAGTCTGTTTGGTCTGCTTTATTGTTTCTTCTGTTCATCCTTAGCTGCCCTGTGCTCTAATTTGAATTAACATATTTTCTGTATCCTTTCTTTCCTGTAAGACTAATTCAGGTGTGCTGAGAAGATTTTGTCTGAAACATTAGGATCCATTGATGGTCTCTGTACTGATGACTCCTGGCTAGAGTAAGTAGACTGCTTAATTTGGCCTTCCCAGAGTTGTTGTTTTGTTTTTGTTTTTGTGGGTTATTTATTTATTTTGGTAATTTTGAGTTTGCAATTGTGAGATTAAAAATATTCCCAGTTATAATCAGGAAGATTTTTGGTTTCCTCTGCAGGTCTGAAGACAAATAGACTATTACAGATGCATTTGGAATTCAGAAGAGGGAGGGGGAACCAATTAAGTTTTCGATGATCAATTTCCCTATTAAGATTTAAATATATTCATGCTGTTTTCAAATCATGTAAAAAAGTTATTTTTTCTGTGCAATGAAAACAACAATGCTAATCAGTTTTGAGGCAAATTTACCTGGTTTCTTGTGTTTACAGTGTAAAGAATATGCTTTTGGGCAACTAATCCAGCCATAAAAATAAATAGGAAGGGTGTAATAGGGAAACATAACCCATAACATCAACTAAGACTGGAACAATTAAGATTTCCATATCATCACAACTTTAAGAAGTGGGTCAAGTGTAGAAATCCAAACTGGCTCTTCCTTTCCAGAATTTTCCTCTGGGAGTATCTTGTTTGTAATATTCCCTGCATGTCACTAAACTAAAACGTTAGGCACTTGAATACTTTTGCTAGTGTCTGGAAAAGACCATTAACACCTTGTTCAAATTAAATATTTTTTTTTCTCATACTTACAACTTGCAGTTTGAGATGCTATGCCTTTGGAGTCGTATTAGTCCTGCGAGTTAAGTATAATTGGGTGAACAGAGGTGTTTTTGTTCAGTTCTCTGGCAGATTAGGGGAAATCTAAATGCCTTGTTTTATCGAATGGGTGCTAGAAATTGGAGGAGGGCCCCAAGACTTAAGAAGAAGAAGCAGATTTCATGTGCTTTCTCCAGGAATCTTGCTTGATGTTTAGACGGCTGTCCCCCTGACATCTGAGCTACTGAGCTGTTGTCTAGAAGCAACATGGTAAACTAGAAACAAATAACCAGGACTGGTTTGGGGGCAAACTGTTGTTTCACCACAGCTGTAGTTTTCTTTTCTCGGGAGCCCTGTGAACTTTAAGGGCTAGAAATATAACAGAGAGCATACTAGATAATAGAGGAGAAAGGAAAAGCTTAGGCAGGGGGTAGGAGGCCTGGGCAGGGACAGAGGAAAGAAAGACTTTCACAAATCACAAGAAAAATGGAGCTGGCATTGTGCCTCAAAAAAGATAACGTGGAAGAGAGGCGATAGCCTAAGCCGGTCTATTTAGAACAAGAATGGAAGGAAGAAAGACCTGATCTAATTAGAAGAGAGGGAAAGGAAGAAGAAGGGGAGGGGAAGAGGTGATGGGGGGAGGGGACAGGTGCAAAAGAAATGTCAGGGAAAACCCAGAAAGGAAAGGGCGGGGGAAAGGGTGAGACACACAGGAGCTAAGGCACAGTCTTCCTTGAGCCGCAGTGCACCCTAGCTCACTGTGCTTTGTTTGATTTAAGTGTTCAAGAAATGAATGGTTGCTGTTCTGCATTCTATTGTCATTACTGAGACGACACATATGCCATTTTGTTAGTCTAGATTTCTTTCCCTCATTCACTTAGAAAACTATGATGCATACCATCAACATCCCATGTTTCAGGAATTGTATGAAACTGACAGGCACCCACTTCTTTAAGCTTTGTGTTGCTTATTTGGTTTCTCCATGTTCTGTGCTTAGTGGAAATCTTGAGAAACTTTCTACGCTCAGGCAGTTTAATGCACTTACCTTTTGGGCAGGCAAGCATGTTAAGTTACTTAAAAGATTTTGAGGGAATTGCACTGTCTGTGTTTTGCTAACTTGATGGTATTAATATATAAACACACAACCATACCTGTATATTATCATCGTGTACATAAAACACATTATATCTGTTTGACTGCATTTCAGCTGAGGAGGGCACAGCTTCATTCTGGCATGGGCTGCCACTTTTCTAGAGTTGGGGAAGATTCTTGCTAGGTCTTTCCTTCCTCCTTCCCCTTTTCTTCTTCTGGAATTATAGGGCCAAAATGTCTGTCTAGCATGGGTTTATATGGATGATTTGAATGGTTTGAATCTGAGGTGTTCACTATAGGCTTATGTTTTTGGGACTTAGTCCCCAGGTGACACTGCCACTTTGAGGGGTCTTGGAAACTTTGGGATGTGGAGACTAGTTAGAGGAAGTTACCATAGGGGTAGGTCCTTGGGGGAATAATATCCCAGACCTCTTCCTGTTGCTCTCTGCTTCCCAGTTCTCCATGAGGTGAACACTTATCCTCTACTGTATGCTCCAACTACCATAATCTTCTGCTCCTGGACACGGGGCCACATGATTATGGATTGAACTGCCTGGAATCATGAGCCAAAATAAATCCTTCCTTTCTTAAACCTTACATGATTTTGGTCACAACTATACAAACGTAAACGAACTGATAGATTGCCTACCAGGTGGATTAGCCGTTACTCTAGATGGGAGCCTGTAATTTCGTGGGATAAATCAACCAGGAGAAGATTTCTTTAAATTCGTGTAGGAGTGCTCTAGAATCCTGAGTAATTCGCATCATTTCCTGGGTGAGCTGCCTCCGTGCTGGTTAGCAGTAGTTCTTGACCTCGCTCCTTGGAGTTAGAGTAAAGCTTTAGTTTAGACAATGTAGTGATGTCCTGATCAGTTCTGTGATATGGCTCAACCCAACCTGTCCTCTGGGCAGTTGCTCCTGTTTGAGAAGCTCTACTGTATCCACTAGCGATCTGAAGGGAAGGTTGTCCAAGAGGAGGTAACTCTTTAAAGCACATCCATCGTTTCTCTCCAAGGCTGAGAGCAACAGAGAAAGGATGGGGATAGCTGCCAGACCCCCACATTTTAAAATGTTTCATTCTGTAAAGATTTCTTTGCTTTGATTTTATGCAGACCCAAGACAAAGAAGGAAAAGTTAAGAGACTTGGTGTGTGTGTGTGTGTGTGTGTGTGTGTGTGTGTGTGTGTGTGTGTGTGTGTGTATGTGTGTGTGTGTGTGTGTGTGTGTGTGTGTGTGTGTGTGTGTGTGTCTGACTAAGCACAGCCTTTACTGACAGAGAATATTATCTACATATCTATGCATTATCTACCATCTGTCTGTATACAATCTATCCACCTTGTAGTAAAATGTGTTTCAAATATACTTCCACATATCTTTCCAAAATTGTTAAGGCCACTTCAAATTCCCTACAGGAATTTACTCAAATAGTTATCAGTTCTGGGAGAGCTGAGCTGCTAAAGGTGATGTACATTGATATCATGTTCAAAGTCTTTACTTCCCATTGAATTATACTGAGAGTTATGAAAATATACTGTCATCATAGTGCAAATATCTTAGTAGACAAGTGAATGGACTTATTACAAAGATAACAAATGTGATTTGAAATCACTGTTACTTTTAAATGGTTTTATAGAACATTTCATCGATTCTTCAGGTGCCTGGCCTTTAGTGTGACACTTGAGGGAGAACACTGAGTTATCAGCTTACAGTCATGGTGTATTTTTGTTCACCTTTTGCTGAAAAGGACTAATAACTTGATTTATTTCACCTGAAACAAGACATCAAACTGTTTTATAATAAAAAGCATAAACAATTAAATAATAAAAACTAAATGTGGTTCATGTGATTTAGAGGAAAAAATAGAGGGGGAAAAATGGGAACATGGAGGAATAAAAACCAAGTGACAACATGGCCAACGATGACAATTTAGATCTTTCAATAGTTTAATATTATTTGAAAGATAGATGGATTAATAAAAAAGTAATATTTTAACACAGGTGGAGGTTATTAAATGTAAACATAATTTGATTATGAAGTTATCCAGGTTACTTGAACAAAAGGATCCATTGCAGACTTTTACTGACTTTGTATTTAATCATCAAATCTGAATGGTTTAAAATTGTGTCAGCATCCTTAAAGTCAGGAACAGAAAAACACCCTGATATACGGAAATTCATATTTGAAAGAACCTTTCTGGAGATGAGCGGCAGCTGAGGAAGAATGAAGAAAATGTATTTGTGGGTCATGAGAGTCAAGCACAGAACAATGGGTAAGTTCTAGAAGTCGAGTCTGGCCCTTGGGTAAAAAGTAAATTAAAAATATTAGATAGGCATGTGCAGTAGATATTTTCTGTAATCAAAGAAAACAAAACAGGGTCTTTTATCTTAAATAACATAGAGAGAGATCCTGGAAAAAATTACTCATCTATCAAGTAAACTTTCAGAGTTATGTATGGAGGTTTTAGATGTGAGAACACTGGGCCCAAATCAGGAAATCATTCCATGTCTAACTAAGCCTTCCGGGACACGTTATATGGTTGGGGATGTGATTTTGATTTATTTTCCTTCCTTCCTTCCTTCCTTCCTTCCTTCCTTCCTTCCTTCCTTCCTTCCTTCCTTCCTTCCTTCTTTCTTTCTCTCTCTCTCTCTCTCTCTCTCTCTCTCTCTCTTT
>CABHPR010129308.1:43852-68846 GCA_902168415.1 Peromyscus melanophrys
CCTTCCTTCCTTCCTTCCTTCCTTCCTTCCTTCCTTCCTTCCTTTCTCTCTCTCTCTCTCTCTCTCTCTCTCTCTCTCTCTCTCTCTCTCTTTTGCAACAGATTACACAGTATAGAACAGAGGTAGGACTATAAATATAACTTTGAGTCCATAGCATATAGTAAATGCTCTTTAAAACAGTGAAGCTAGATGAACTGTCTATCAAGAGAATGCATATAGTCAGAGTACAGATATCATGGTCTCTGGAATCCTTCAACATTTACAGATTAGAGTGTGGAAGACTGAGAGCAACTGTACAGAAAGTAGTGAACATGTGGTAGAAGTTATTTCTAGAAAGTTCAGTGAATCATAGGGTCAAAACACAGAGAGAACATAACTGGCCCGATATGGCTGATAGGTCAAAGTGAGAAACTGATAATGGACCATATAGTTTTGGCTACATAAAAATCTTTGTGTCCACAGCCCTACTACAGCTGGGGTCTGTGTTGATGTCCATGATCAGTGTTATCACTGAAGGCAAAATGGATACTTGTGGTCTGGGCTGCCACCCAAGGCCATGGTGATATCAGGGCTGAGCTGTAGCTGAGGGCCATGTCTGGGTCCATGGTCCTATGGCAGCCAGGGTCTAAGTTGATGTTCGTGGCCCTGTATTACCACCAGGGAACATGGAAGAGTGGGCCCTGGTGGCTTGAGTGCCAGAGAGTTTGTCCAGCCCCACACCAACCACCTTAGCAGGAGAGCTCTCAATTTCCAGGAGAACAAACCCCAGTGGTGTGGGTGGAGGAGAGCTGGTCCTGACCTGCAACCCTCTACAGCCCTGGGAGAAATTCTCACCCCCCCTTTGCTGACTGTGTCAATGAGAGAGCTGGCCCTGTATGCAGGAGAGCTGGCCCCACCCCTCACTTACCATGCTTGCAAGAGAGCTGGCCCTGATGGTGTTAGTGTGGGTGCAGGAGAGCTGGCCCTAATCCTTGCCTGAGTGAGGGCAGTCCTGGTTGAGGTCTGGACTGACGAACTCAACAACCACTCAGGCCCACATCTAGAGTTTTGAGATGGCCTATCTATGAACTGCTAGAGCATATGAAGGGGCTGTTCCAAAGGAACCATAGATGCAGGATCCTCATGACTGGGGAATTAACATGGTATTCAAGAGGAGTCTTGGCGAGGGTCCAGTATTGATAGTATAGCAGAAGCCAGAGACATTGAACCACACCAACAACTTACTGCAATGAACATTTTCAAGTAAAGCTGTTTAGACAAAAGGGTATATTGTGTGATACACCATAGCTCCCAAGGCCACTATGACAAATGAATATGTGATGGAAAGATGGAGGGGCTAAGTGTTTTTTCTTTTTCCTTTCTTTAAATTTTTTTCTATTTTACGTATTTATATTTTAATTTTCTTTTGCAGGGGGAGGCTACAAGGGTGGAGGGTAGCCACAGAAGGACTGGGAAATGAGTGGGATTGGGTGCATCATGTGAAATTCCCAAAGAATCAATAAAAATTATATTAATAGAAAAGCTGTTTGTGATTGCTATGGTTTAAATGTTTATATCGACTCATAATTTATATTTTGAAGTCCTAACCTCCAAGGTAGTTGTGAATGTGCAGGTATATGTATATATATGTATGTGGTACCAACAGAGGCCATACAAGAGCATCAGATCTCTTGGAGCTGGAGTTACAAGTGTCTGTGAACTGTCCAATGATATTGGTGCTGGGATCCAAACTCCAGTCCTCATGACAGGGAAACAAGCACTCATAACCACTGAATGATCTTTCCAGTCCAGGAAATTGAGCCTTTTAAAAGGTCATTAGGTCTTGAGGGGAGAGCTCTCATAGATGATGTTAGTGCTCTTATGAAAGACTACAGAAGACTGGCCCACTCCTCTCACCATCTGAGATACTGCATGCCGACAGTGCTATGTAAAGTAGGAAAGGGGCAGCTTGTCCTCAGCCCCCACGGGCAGTGGTCTTTGATAAATGGAGTTTGTTAAAATGATGGAAAAGGAGCCTATGTAAAATGAGTTCTGAAATGAGTGGGAGAAGAAGGCTTGGGAGCCAGCGCATTTATACAGATTCTTTTTTTTTTTAAATTTTATAATTAATTTAATTTTACATAGAAGCCACAGATTCCCCTGTCCTCCCTCCTCCCACCCTCCAGCCTTCCCCCCTCAATCCTCCCCCCATTCCCATCTCGTCCAAGGCAAGGTCTCCCCTGGGGATTCAGCTCGGCCTGGTAGATTCAGCTGAGGCAGGTCCAGTCCCCTCCTCCCTACACCAAGGCTGAGCAAAATGTCTCAGCATCGGCCCTAAGTTCCAGAAAGCCGGCTCATGCACTAAGGACAGGTCTCGGTCCCACTGCCTGGAGGCCTCCTAACACCCTAACTGTCATGATAGAACTCTCATCCAGTGACTGATGGCAGCAGATGCAGAGATCCACGGCCAAGCCCCAGGTGGAGCTCCAGGAGTTCAATCGGTGAGAAAGAGGAGGGATTGTATGAGCAAGAGATATGGAGACCATGATTACACAGATTGTTTTTATCCTCATGAGATTTGCTATGGAAGAGGGAGATGAGGATGGCTATGAGATATACAAGGAGCCTTTTATTTATTTAAGATGCTAAAATCTGTGCAAACAAGAATGAGTCAGTTAAGAATTCAAGAACTCAGGTGAGAAGGAGAAATTTCTAGTACAGATTCTTGAGTAGGGGGCGCTAAGGTGGATGTGTAGGTAGAGGGGTCAGCCATGTTAGGAGATAATTCTCCATATATTTCTAGAATCTTTGTTTGTCTTGAGAGCTGCCACTCATTGCCCTTTTGCACTGAACTATTTTTTCAGGGATGTTTGTATAGCAGAGAACATCTGATATTAGATAGTATCTGTCTCCCTTTAGAGAGAAGACAGGTTTGCTTACTGTTCAGTATAATAAAGAAAATGTCTCCCTCTGAGGGAAGGTCACAGAAGTTTGCTTTTACCTCCCATTATAAAATATTCAGGTTCCTGACATTCAAAATTCCTCTCATGAAATGCAACCTACTCCATAGATTGATGTCACTTGGTCCTCAAAACACTGCCTAGTGGGAATGGGGGCTGAGGGAGCCATGTTTGTCTGAGCAAAAGAACTGATTACATCTCTTTAATCATTACATGAAATTGATTCTTATAATTACGAAGATTGGGAATTGTGTCCAAGATCTACAAATGAAAGGTTGCAGACCCAAGAGTCTATTAGAGAGCTGTTGACTGAAGCCAGATGATCAGGGTTCTAGCTGGAAGGCAGTTAGAAGAGGAAGAGAATTCTTTCTAATCCACCCTTTTATCCAGGTGTTGAACAGATTGCACGAAGCCCACCTGCACCAGGAAGGTCAGTGGGTATCAGTTAGTCCCAAACCCCAACATTCATCTCCTTTAGAAGCACTATCACAGACATTCCTAGAAAATATTTGAGGGCTCTGTGGCCTCATCAAGTTGACACAATAAATTAACCATTCATGGAGCCATCACAGAAAAATGACTGTACTCTAGCTGCTACCAATTCTGGGGCAAGTGAACTGTTCTGTACAACTCAGTACTCTTGCGGCATTTATAAGCTAACTTTTCATGCTTTTCTAATTTTTGATGGATCACATTTAGGTGCTTGGGACATTCTCCATGTTGATACATGAATAAATAAGGCTTATGCGCATAGATGCAGGTGGTTGGATGTTATGAATTCAATTACTTTACTTAAATTGGAAGCAAGGTCATTACAATACAGCAAAGATAGAAGAGTAATTATTCCTGTATTAAAATATAATAAGGAAAAAGAATGTGAATCAACCTTTGAAGTGGAACACAGTTTGGGATGGTATTAAGGACCACTTGCCTGTGAGTGCAAAGTGACAATAGAGAGTGTGGCTGTGAGTAGTTCAGCTAAGGTTCTTTTAGATTCAAGCATAGCCTTAGGTGTAGACAGTGAAAGTTGAGTAATGGAAGCCAGGAACAGGATAGTAAGCCAAGAGCCTAGTGAGAGAATGACAGCAATGATGGTAGTATTTCCAGCAGCTCGAGAAGGAAGTGAAGGTACCAACTGGGACTCAGTGAATGATGGGAGAATCGGCTGATTGTGGATTTCATTCTTAAGGTGGTCAAAGAACTTCAGACTGATGGTATCTGAAGTGTCCCCTGAAGTTTGCAACTTTAATAACATTTTGATCTTTTTCTAAGCATTTTTCTTAAGATTGGATAACATTTTCTGCATTCTAAAAGTGAGAAATTCATTTAAAAGATACTGAATTCAGCTGTGTCTTATTTTCAGGAAGAAGGTTATTTTCGGATGACCACTGCATTATTTTTATTGCATATACATTTCTTTTCAAATGTTCAAAAAAATCTCTCAACATATTCTTGATATTAGTTTCATAAAATTTAGAAAATTTATACCCTGCAGATCAATGACTTGCAAATACTTTTGATGGTGCATGTCATAAAGTAAAATGCTTTTATTAGTTTACATCTTAATGTATATTACATAATGTGTAAATTATGTACTTGTATTAAAATACAAATGTAACCAACTATGACCATGATAGATATATTATGAAACTTAGCCAGTCATAGGAATCAAATGGAATGAGAATTTGAATACATTTTAGTGCAATACTTTTTTTCACATTGGTTTTTTTAAATATATATATTTTAGACAATATTAACACCATTATGGTCCATCATGTTTAAGTGAAAGAATTTGACTGTTCTAGTTCTGATGAAATTGTCATTGTCTTCTAACTCACAAGTGTCTGGTGCCCAAGGACAAACAGAGCACCAGCACCAACTCAGTGGTACTTGTGTCCAGAGAAATGCCTCCCATTTGTGGGCTCCTTTGCAAGAATCCTTTAAATTTTCTTTTTCACATGGGGTGAGTGAATTTCATTAAAGCTCTCAGTCTGCTAAACGGCTGCACTTAAATTACAACAGTTCCAACAGGAGCAAAGGCCACTTGTCTTTTTGAACTCTGTTGCATGGGGATGTCATGATGAACTAGACAGCACGTGATGGGCTCACATTTGGGCTCAGTGAGGACATCCATACCAATTAGCATATTACATATTGGAATAGTTTCAATGCTTTATTACTTATAGCATAAAACACTAAAGAAAGTTCTAATGTTTTATTTCCAACCTTAGCGAATTCTTCTTTGCCCCAAAGCATGTTCTCTCCTGGCCTTTCTTTCAAATCTGTAGATGAGAATGTGGTTTCCTTGGTGGTGGTGTACTTGCCACACCTGTCCTAGGAGCTGATATGTATTACATGCTTAGCAATTGTTTAGTTAGTAAGTATATCAACATTCTTCTTGATTTAGAAATTAGGCATCTGTATCCGATACATGTCTGTATTCTATTATTTCATTCTGTGATAGTTAAAATTGTATCCTCTTATTTAGCACTGTCCTTAAGTAGAATATGGCTGAAACCTATCTCATGAAGAACTTACATGTTAACTTATGGTCAAAGCCCATTTTAAAATGGTCTTCTGGCTACCCTCCTATTGATTTTTGTTATAATTACAATGTATACTCAGCACATATATGACATTACATATGTGATAAAAATAAAATTCCATTACAAAATCCAACTCTGTTTACCTATTATGATTCCAAGGATCAGGATACATTTTCTTTTACTGATTCCTCTGCCCCAGCACCAACTCTTCACATTTTTAGAGGTACCTGAGAGATGGGCAGTCATGAGTTGACAGCATTCTTTCTGGTACAATTTTCCCTCACAGGAAATAATTGTATTTACACAAACCTTGTCTGGTGCACACTGTTGCAATCAGTGCTGAAATCCTTCATGCCCATAAACATCATTCCTCAGAATGGGCCTCATATTACTTGAGATTACTAAAGAGGTGCGCCTTTCTCCTAGAGTAACTCTCTGACTGGCTTTGCCATGGTTCTCATACTTCTGATTTAATACTTACAGACGTTTTATTCTGTGTCTCTAAT
Organism: Peromyscus melanophrys; assembly: GCA_902168415.1. Lineage (NCBI taxonomy): Eukaryota > Metazoa > Chordata > Mammalia > Rodentia > Cricetidae > Peromyscus > Peromyscus melanophrys. The sequence goes on from CABHPR010129308.1 coordinate 49,844, forward strand.
GAAAAATGTTTATTATTCTAGGTAATCCTAAAATTTGACATTAAGTTTTAAAGTCTTTAATAGAGGCAGAGGGAATGAGAATGCAGGATGTGCACCAATGCTACAGATTTTTTTTTTGTCCCTCATGCTACCACCCACCCCCCACCTCCACCCCCCACTTTCTTGTTCTGGTAGGAAAGTGACTTCTTACCTCCCACGTGTTCCCTCACAATCACTGGACAGACTTTGTACAAGTAGTTTCTGTCTTGCTTGTCCTGTGCCCCCTGCCATTGATGACAACTAGGGGCTTGTCTGTCAGCATGTGCATAGGGTGAATGTGGCAGTATCTTTCCTTTACACTTTCGCTGCTTACAGGAAAAATAAATTTCCTCTTACTTTGTCAGAGTTGTGAAAACTACTTAAATCTGGCAGAAATACAACCTGGATTTCAGAAGGAGTTTGTATTTCAACACTTCTTGTCATCTGATCATTCTCTTTTGCAGAGAGCGATTAAGCCATGGGGGAGGACGTGGAGACAGGCTCCTGGAACAGATTCATTTGACATTTCCTGAGGGTCTTGTCCACATAGGATCCTCAAGCCTCTGGAATCTTGGTTAGTTTATAGTGCTCTTAATGCATCCTCTACTCCCAAGCAAGAATACTTCTTTTAACAGACTGTGAGATATATTCATTGAGTAGATACAAATTTGTTGTGAAAAAATGAAGACAACTGTTTGATCTGCTGCTGCCATTGTGGTTTGTTGAGGTAGGAGGACTGTAAAACCCAAATTCAGAATTCATTAATAACAGCAGCAGAAGTTTAGTGGAGATTAATGCTTCTCAGAGTAAAATTTAGTGTTTGCTTCTGATTTCAAGAACAAGATACTGGCTTTGATATTTGGGAAATAAAGAAAAGATGCAAATTTCCTCTTCTCACCAGATGCCTCTGTTCTCACCAATAAAGTTTGTCTAACAGGAGTTCAGGTCAGTTGTGGATCCCCTTTCCGGAGTCTTTGGAGATTAATAGTTTATTTGCAATTTCTAGGTTTTGGTTCCATTTTAGCTATTTAAAAAAAAACCTTAGAAATTTGTTATTTAAAATTCCATATTACTTGTTGTAACTATCGTTAATGTTTTAGTTTTATTTGAAGACTTCGCCTTAATTGCATATTTATTTGTGTGCAAGCAAAATCCGCAATATCAATTTCTTGTAATATATATTGCTGTCTGCTTTAAATTTATTTCTTCATTTTATTTATGTTAAATTGCATTTTATTCCTCCCACCGCAAGCTGTTGAATAAAATGCTAAGTTTGTGGACTTCTATTTTTCCATATTAAGTAGTGAAGGTATTTCAGGGCTATTGATACTCTCTTACCACAGATGGAATTGGACCCTTCATGCCTGTCACATGGTTTCTCTTATGTCAGTGGTCCTCAACCTATGGGTCGTGACCTATTTGTGGGTGGGGAGTTGAATGACCTTTTCACAGGGGTTGCCTAAGACTATCAGAAAACACAGATATTTACATTACAATCTACAACAGCAGCAAGATTACAGTTAGAAAGTAGCAATGAAAATAATCTTTATGGTTGGGGGTCACTACAACATGAAGAACTGTATTGAAATGTTGCAGCATTAGCAAGGTTGAGAACCACTGTCTTATGCTGTTATTTGTTCACAGTAATAAGACCTGTACTTTCTTCTGTTGTCTGGACAAGATTTCAAAGTAGTAAGGGGTGGCATACTCCCCCCTTACCACAGCATTGCATGGTGAGGGGCCCTCAACCAGAGAGTCATAGGGGACCTACACTTCTGGGGTAGCTGATCTCTGAAGATGGTGCTCCAGGGCTTCCTCACACCATAGTGAAACCAAGCAACAATACTATGTTCACAGATCCCACGGGCCAACTGTTAATGTTGCTTCGGGCTGAAATGCCTACTTCAGGAGTAGAGGAGTTCTGGGCCTGACAGGTTGGCTCTGGACCTGAACAAGATCAAGGTCCTTGAAGCACTGTGTCCTGTCTGTGGCAGAACAGTTGGGAATGTCTACTTTGAGAGACGGTCAAGGCCACTTTCACTACACTGCACACAGTGGCTTATTTTCCTTAGGCAATGTCAGGAGTTCAAGCCTTCATATTTATCATTTTACCACTACTTAAAAAAATAAATCAGTTTCATTTGCATATAGTAAAATCCTTCCTAATTGGTTTGTAGGTTTGTGAGATCTCATAACTTGAAAATTGTACAGCCTCCCCCACAATCAAGAGGCAGAAAATATGCATAGTTTAAGAAATTTCCCAAAATGGACTTTAGATTATTCCTGTGTTAATCCTGTACCCCAATAAGCTATTGACCTGTTTTCTATACTGTTTCTCTCTGCATTCTTTGAAGCTTCCAGAGTAGAATCACATATTATCCACCCTTTTGCACCTGGCTCCTAGCTTCACAATGCCTTTGAGAGTTCACAGGGCCTCATGTACTAGTGACTTGCTGCTTTCTTTGAAACTGAGGATCATTCCATGATCATCCCATGACTGCTTGAAGGATATTTAAGCTGTTTTAAGTGACTAGGAATAAATCTGTGGCCGTGATTTCTGTACAGCACTTTGAGTGAGTATAGTTTTAATTTCTCTTGGAGAGAGGCACTTAGTGCGACGCTGCTGTATAATAACAATAATTTGTGTACAACTGTGGACATTATGCAAATTCAAACTCCCCTGGCCTAAGCTTCATGTAAAGACCTTTAACTCGCCACTGAACAAATAGAAATGAACAGATCTATAATAGGCTACCCTCCCATCACAGTCCAAACCTTCCTCATTTTTGCATGTATTGTTTGAAGCTACTTTTATCTGAGTCACCAATGACCCTCATGGTGCTGAATTCATGAATCTTAGTTCCATTTTTACCTTATGTTAATCTCTTGTGCATCTGTTTACCATTTTTTGTTTGTTTATTTTGCTATGGCCAGAATATTGAACACAGTCAAATTTGATTATTCCACAACATTCAGAGCATCATCTTTACCTCCCCAAACTTTAAAATTTGAAAATCTGAGACTTATAGACAATTTAAGAATAGTGGAGGCAACACTCTTATAAATTTCTTATTTATTTTTCAATTTTTAACCTTTTTTGACATTTGATCTCTTTTCCTCTAAATAAACATGAAGGTATTTACATCGTCCAATATCAATCTACTTATTTTTGTATTATCCTAGAGGTGTGATAATTTAACTTCATATATTCAGATCTATGATTCATTTGTTCTATTTTGCTTCTGTTTCTATGATGAAACCACTAACCAAAAGTAACTTGAGGAAGGAAGGAAAGGGTTTATTTCATATTACACTTTATAGTCCATCATCAAAAGAAGCCAAGGCGGGAACCTGGAGGCAGTAACTCAAGCAGAGAATGCTGCCTCCTGATTTGCTTTTCTGCCTTTCTTATATAGCCTGGTCCACCTGCTTAAGGAAGGCTGGCACTGCTCATAGTGAGCTGGGCCTTCCCACCTCAACTAGAAATCAAAAAATGCCCCACAAGCATGTTCAAAGCCAATCTGATAGAAACAATTCATTAGTTGAGATTGACTGATGAGGTCCCTTCTTCTCAGGTGTATCATGCTAACAACTGAGATTATCCTTCCACACGTCAGTGTGAGGTGAGGACCAAGGTTCATTTTATGTGCATGCATAGCTAAAATTTTCATCTCCATATGTTGAAAACATCTCTTATATTTGAAATTGCTTATTAGCTTTGCTTATAATCAATTGATCATATTAGTATTAGTGTACTTCTAATTTATTTTTCTATGTGTTCATCATAACATGCTATTGCCAGTCTTAACTATTACAGCTAATAACTGCATTAACTTATATTTTCATACTATAAATTTTCTAAACTTGTTCTCTTAAGAATAACCTTTTTATTTCAAGCAATTTTATATTTCACAATTATTGAGAGCACAGTGCAGATATTCCTATAGATTCAGTTTTTCATATCTTAGTCTCAGAAAATAGTAGGTGACCTTTGTCATAGTTAGTAAAAAAATGTTGGCATATTGTCATTAAACACATAATTTTATTATTGAATGCACATTTATTCTGATTCCTCGGCTGTTTCTTTTTGTCATTTTTTTTCTGTTGCAAGATCCCTTCCTGGAAACCATGTAACTCTGAGCTATAAATGACAGTTCCTCAGTCTTTCTTTTTGCCAATGACCTTGACAGTGTTGAGCAGCACTTATCAGGTGGTGTGGAGAATATATCTTTCCTAGGATTAGTCTAATGTTTTCCTCACAATCAGATTGAAAGAATTTATGTTTAGGACAAGAACACAGAGAAAATGTACTTCTTCCATCATTCTGTCTTTTGTCCCTCCCTTCTTCCACCCTTCCCTCACATTTGGTGGTGTTGAATATTGAACCCAGGCACTAGTATGTGCTAGGCAAGCATTCTACTACTGACCTGCAGGCCCTGCCTTCCTTTCCCATCGTAAATTTGGCATCATATTTATGAATTTATTGCAAACTGAGGGGCAAGTAGATTTTTTCTGTTTTGATTACCTTTTTCTTCTTTAAAAAAACTATACATAAGTCAAAAAACTGGAAATATGTTTAGTGGAAGGTATAAGACCTGTTATTTTCTTTAGACACACAAACTTAATTCTTCCAGAGGTATTTATTTTGTTTTAAAAATTTTTTAAAGATTTATTTTTACATTTAGTTATGTATGTGTCTGTCTGTGCACTGGGGTGCAGGTGCACTTGGAGTTGGAGTCTCAGATGGTTTTGAGCTACCCTACATGAAATGTTGAAAACTGAATTCATACCCTCTGTACAAGCAATGCTTGTATAATAAAATAAAAATTGCTCTTAACCACTGAGCAATCTCTCCAGCCCCACTTTCTCATTTTTGAAAAAGCTTACTTGGAGGTCCTATATTCTTTTACCCAGTATGTAGACTTTTTAAATGATTGCACCTAAATAAAGCATTTTTTGGTGATATTTGCAGATTATATTGTTTTACAATTGCTAAGAACTTAAGTGTTCTGGTTTTTTGACATTGTATGTTGGGAAGTTTATATATTTCCTGGTTGGTTCCAAATCCCTCTCTACACATACTTTTGACAGTTTTCTTCATAAAAATCATGTTAGACTTTATTATTCTTAAATATTTATATGCATTTCTTATTATAGCAGTTAAAACATTTATAGATTGCATAGAAATATAAAATGAATATTCTTGCATTCTGCCCAGGCTTAGAAGAAAACTGTCTAATGCTGCATGAGCAGAGACAGTACTTACAGTAGGTTTTTGTAGATGTTCTTTACTGAATTGCAGAAAGCTAACCAGTCAAAAACAGGTCTAGTGTCCCTTCAATTGAATTGTTTCAGCTAAGGAAATAGTAAATGCAAAGAACAAATGGACAGGTCCACTCAATGAGAGGAGTTTAAAGACTATGCAGCCATATTTAATCCATCATAGTTAATTTGAACTTTAAGTTGTTCTCATTTCATTCACATGGAAAATGCACAAATGCACTCCTGACTAAATTTCACAGACTTTTATCCACTTGTAGTGTTGCCACTCTGATTACAGTGTGTCCTGGTGTGGTTTAGGCTCCCTCATGTATGTTCTGTTCTTTTACTTTATCTATGAATAGGAGCTGGGTTACCCTCCTTTGTCCCTGCCTACAATATACAATGGTGAGGAAATTGTAAAATACATTAATGTGCAAATATTTAAAAAAAAGAAAAAGGAAATGTGTGGCAATTTCTTTTTAAACTTTTTTTAAAATTATTTTTAATTATTTTTTCCATTTAATATATTTTGATAACGTTTTTTCCCTTCAACTCCTCCCAGAACCTCCCCATGTCCATGCCCATCCAACTTCATGTTCTCATTCTCTATCTCTGTCTCTTTCCCAAACAAAGCACTCCAAAATCAAAAATTAAAACAAACAAAAATTAATAAAAGAAAGCATGGTAAAACAAAATAAAACAGAATGAAACAAGATAACTAAAACACCATAGAGTTCATTTTGTATTGGTTAACTACTCCTGGGCATGGCATTCCATTGGTGAAAACTGTTTTTCCCTTTCCTAACAAGCATCAGTTACAAGTGGCATCTTGGTTAAGGGTGGCACTTTGTGTCCACTTTCTCTTTTCAGTGCCAGGATTTTGTCCAGTTTGCACTTATGCTGGTCTTGTGCATGTTGCTACTGTCTCTGTGAGCTCATGATGTTATCAGTCCTATTTGTGTTGCTCAGCCCTCATCAGAGAATCTTGCAGTAGATGGGAATTAACACAGAGACAAACAACTGGACAAGATGAAGAGAGAGACTTTGGAGCACTTTGTCTTTATCAAATCCATCCCCTCTGGGCTCAAGGATCTGTATGGAAGAGCTGGTAGAAAGATTGTAAGAGCCAGAGGTGGTGGATGACTCTAAACTATTTCTCATCCACAGCAATTCTGAAATCTAGTCAGGAACACTGTTCTAGTTCTTTTCTGTTGTGATGATAAATATTCTGACCAAAAGGATGGCTTTATTGTAGTTTATGATTCCAGGTCAATGTCCTTCATTGGAGAAAGTCAAGGCAGGAATCCAAGGCAAGAACTTGAAGGCAGGCCTGCTTCCTAGTTCATATAATATGGCCTCCAACCAAGAAACTCACTGAACAGCCAAGTAAGTGTAACAGGAACTATAGAGGATACTGCTTATTGGCTCATAGAATTCTTTTGCTCAGCTAGCTCTTTGTAGTTTGGATTAACTGCCTAGGGAATGGTGCCATGCAGAATAGACTGGGCTGCTCTCTATCAGTAAAAAAATCAAGATAGCACCCCATAGACAGACCCACAGGCCAATCTGATCTAGGCAATTCCTCAATTGAGGCTTTCTTCTCATGTGTCTAGGCTGTGTTAAGTTGACAGTTAAAGCTAATGAAATCAAACAGGCTACTATTTAAACAATTGAGAGTCCAGCACCATTGTCTGGAAATGATTCTCTATGAGCATTTGATTCTCTTTTGAGCTCTTGGTTTTGATATTGAACACACCTTTCATCTGTGGTAACAAGAAGTCCATGTTTGGAGCCAAATAATATTCCCAGACTTATTTTTTGTCTACAGAAAACACACACACATCTGTCTCATTTCACAGTGTTACTCTTTCCAGTCCTAATTGTTTAGTTCTTTTAAAATCTCTGTAGACTTTATGTGTATTAGTTTGTAATCTATTCCTATAGACAGCCAGCACTATCTTCAAAATGTCTCTTCTTCACCTAGGGTACTCTGTGAACCCAGAATAATGCACTAAAAATTTCAGAAGCCCAATATTTTTAAAGAGAGTACAGAGTTTGTCTAAGAAGGCTTTTTGTCCTTAGTAGTCATTTTGTCCAGATGAAAGGAGCCATGAAACACCGACTTTGGTCTCTCTGAGGTTGTGAAAAGGGTTTCACACTTTCACCCTCCACTTCATCTTTTCCTCCAACTCATGCGTTATGGAGCAGCCCGTGAATTTGATCTTTTCTCTGAGGCTATTTCTTACCGGTAGCAGTTTTTGTTGGTTAGGAAAGACTCTATCCCGAGCTCTTCCTATTTTCTCTACATTATGTTCCAAAACAGAAGGATTTTCCCCTTTATTTGATCTCTCTAGCTTTCATTTTTTGTCACCAGTAGAAAGAAGAATTCACACCTGGAAATCTCCTTCCTAAGATTTCAGAAACCACAAAGTTACTCTTCTGTTCCCTTAGCACTGTAGACAATGGTTTTGGTAGCTGATCTCTATATTTGATAGGTCTTTTTATTGGCTTCTAATATTTCCTTAATGACTAAGGGTCTCTTGAATTCATTCATGGATTTACCCTTGGTTCTGTCAGTTCTGCCTATCACACAGTCATAGCAATGCGAGGGTGCTTAGAATCTTTGCTTTCATAAACATTTGCTTTCTGCTGCCAAACTCTACCCTAGTTATTTGTTACAAAGGAAATCATTCCAAAACTCAGAAGCTTAAAATCATAAGTGATTTATTATATCCCAGGATCTTGTATGGGTTTAGCTGGCCTATAATTCCCTATATAATATTGAATGATACAATTTGATAGAATTCAGCTGGTAGATGGGATGGATGGGAGGGTTAGGATCACTTTACAAACACATCAGGTGCCTAAGCAGAGGTGGCTGGCTTGATTCTTCTTAGAATCTTGAACATATTGCCTATATGTTAGTATTCAGGTCTCAGAGTCAAAGGACTCAATTTAAGAGCTGAAAGTGCTCTGAGAGACAAAGAGTTAAAGACACAGTCTTCCAAGGCCTTGGACTAGAAACTGATCTGGGCACATTTCCAGTATATCCTAATAGAATATCCCAGATCTAGAATATCCCAGATCCATCCAGATTCAAGCCAGTGACTGTAGAGGCACTTCACTGAGAGGACAGGCTTGAGGAATAAATTGTTGGTCATCTTTCTTATGGATTATCTCCTACTCTACTTCTTAGCAAACTGAAACAAACTGTCTCCTAACCATCAACAGAATTGTACTGCAGTAATTGGAAACATTTCTAAGCTTTGGCATTTGGTAAGCAATGAGGAGTCATTTTGTTAGGGAAAAAAAATCCTCTCTTTGAAAAATTGAAACAAGCCTTAAGAAAAATCTAGCTTTATTCCTTGGGAAAAATATGCCATTAACACCGAAGGAACAGAGGCTTCCTATTAATAGCAGGTCTATTATTTAGTACTTTTATACTATCATCCAAGCATCTTGATTCCATGGTTGTAAAATGGACTATTATACCTATGGTATCCATGTAACTATCCCAAATTGGGATAGTTAAGCAAGTGTTCAGAATTGAATTAGCACATCAAGGCTGGATCAGGCAGCCCAATAGGAGGAAAAGGGTCCCATAGGTAGGCAAAAGAGTCATCAACTGCTCCTGCTGTCACTGTTAGGAGACCCACAAGAACACTAAGTTACTCAGCCACAACATATATGCAGAGGACCTAGGTCAGACCTGTACAGGTTCCCTGATCTCTGCAAGCCCCCCATGAATCCCAAAGAATTGGTTCTGTGGGCCCTGTGCTCATGTGATGTCCCTGACCCCTCTGGTTCCTCTGAACCTTCCTCCCCGTCCTTTGCAGGACTCCCTGAGTTCTGCCCAATGTTCCGCTGTGGGACTCTGCATCTGCTCCCATAAGTTGCTGGATGAGGTTTCTCTAGTTTCTTTGATGAAGATTCTGCCAGGCTCCAGTCCCAGAACCATGCAGGCAGCACCAGCTATGGGTCAAAGGTTTTGTGGCTGGGTTGTTGTCCCAATCCCTTCACTTGAGGCTTTCCCTGGTTGTAGAAGATGGGGGGTTCAGGCTCCTTCCTTACTTGGAGTCTTTGCTAGGGTTACTCTCATAGATTGCAAGAAGTTTCCATTGCACTAGGTTTCTACCTTGCCCCTTAAATGCTCCCCCCAATTCCAGTCATCTCTCCCAGTATTTTCTCCCAGTCAGCTTGTTCCCTCTGTTCTCAAACCCTCCCACCCCCATTCCACCTGGGAAATCTATTCTATTTTCCCTTCCCAGGGAGATCTTTGGGTCCCTCCTTAAGCCCTCTTGTTACTTAGCCTCTCTGGGTTTATGGACTGTAGCATGATTATCTTTTAGTTTACAGCCAATATCCACTTATAAAGGAGTACATACCATTGTCTTTCTGGGTCTGAGTTACCTCACCCAGGATGATTTTTTTCCAAGTTCCTGGTCTTATAGTATTGTATTATGCTGTGTTTGGTTGATTACACAGGGAGGCCTGCTCTTTTATGAGGGGAGATGGAGAAAGGGAGGATCTGCGGGTAAGGGGAAGTGGGAGTGAGAGACTGGGGGGTGGTGACTGCGGTTAGGATGTAATATATGAGAAGAATTAAAAAAAATAATTGAATTAGCATGTATCCTACTAAGAGTGGAGCTATCTTGGGCAAATTAGGACCCATCTTCCCTTCTGTTTCTCAATGTTTGCATGAAGTCTGGAGGAATAACTCAGTAGGTAAGAACATTTGCTACTCAAACATGAGAATCTGAGTTCAGTTACCAGCTCCCATGTAAAAAGCTGGGATTGGTCCTGTGTGTGTGCCCAGAACCCTAGTACTGTGGAGGGGTGAATGTTGGGGTCCAGATGGTCTACAGTTCTTTGCACAAGCACAAACCCTGATATGACCCTGTGATCTCAGAAAACTGCAGGCAAGAGATAAAGACTTGGAGGAACATTCTCTGGGGCAAAACAAGGTCATAGGGCAGGGAAGAGCAGAAGGAAGGTCTCAGATAAAGGAGTCACAGATAAGGTGATCAAACTCTGCTTCAGTACTATCTAGCACTTAGTTAAACAGTATATAATCAGCAATGGGAAAATATTGTTCATTCTTGAAGTGAAGCCAGAGTCCAGCTTCTCTGTTTACCATTATCCTCCTTTCCCTGTGATGGCCATGGCTGTGCCAGAAATGTTGGGTTTTCTGGATGTCTGCTCCAAGACGGTATTTAAAAATCACTATATAAATTCTTCCCCTCCAGGGTCTGATTGATGCACCCATGTCATTGGTAATTTGATGCGTTGTTAGTTTAAAACACCATGTGGAGCTTGTTTGAACATGTTATTTCCCTTACATCTACAGTATACTTTTATAGCTGTGGATCTCAAATGTTTTCCCGAAGATAAAAACAAACAAACAAAAACAAATAAACAACAACAAAAACTGTCAGTGGTGCTCGTTTAAGGGGCACCATTCTGAATGGGAGAAATGACGGCTCTGCACATAATGTGGACAACAAACTTCTTAAGGATGCTGAGAATCATTAGTGTCACCACAGTATCAGGACTGAGAGCCACAAGCACCATCGTTGCCCCTGTTTTCAAGTGTAGAATTGAATTTTTTTCTCCCACAGGAAACAATAATTAAAGAAATATTCCACACTTCGTGGTTTCATGGCTGTATTTGTTACAGAGTCTGTTGTTTTAATAAATTCCTTGCCAGTAATTTTAATTATAAGGATCACTTATTTAAAAGTAGTTAGAGTGCGTATGAGCTGGAGTTCGCTGTTTCTGTTATGGAGAAGTTGCAACAGCCGGGGTGGAAAAGGCTTGGTCTGGCTATCCCTACCTAACATTGCTTTAATGCCTGCCATGGATTTGTAGCTAAAAGATTCAAATTTCAGGTAGTGACGTCTGCCCATCACAGTGATTTGTATGGGAAATCAGACATGGAGCATATTATGTATGAAAAGAATACATTAAGATAGCAAAAATGCGTGAGATTTTACCACGAAAATAAGAATGAAACAAGATTGTGAGGAAAGTGCATTTGTAGATAGAGTCTTGAAAAGGAAAGAGTGGAGTGTTGCCCATATACACTAAAGGAGAGGTCGCAGCATGGGCACCGTGCACCAAGTCTTTAGCAACACTCCTCGGGACACATCAACAGTGCATCAGAGCTTAGCCTTTGCTTTCAAAAATATGAAAAGGAAAAAAGTGTAACTTTTGTTTAAAATCATATTTTAGGTGTTACATAGTTAATATGTAGATGCCTTGCCTTATAGTAACTGGATTGTCAGAATATTTAAAAATTACATTTCTACATGGAGAAACAATACTATATATCCAACATCACATCCTCAGAGAAACTGTATCAGTAGAAACCAAATATTAATCTATAAGAACTATACTAGGTACCATTTTGATTTAATCTATTTATTAATAGATTAATATTCTAATCTCCCCTCCCTTCCCCCCTCCTTTCCCCTCCCCTCCCCTCCTCTCCCCTCTCCTCCCTCCCTCCCTCCCTCCCTCCCTCCCTCCCTCCCTCCCTTCCTTCCTTCCTTCCTTCCTTCCTTCCTTTCTTCCTTCTTTCTTTTTCTTTTTTTGTGACAGGTTTTCTCTGTGTTAACAGTTTTGGCTGTCCTGAAACTTGCTTTGTAGACCAGGCTGGTCTTGAACTTACTGAAATCCATGTGCCTCTGCCTCCCAAGTGCTAGGTTCAAAAACCCAGTGGTATTATTTCTAAGTTAGATAAACCTTTAGTTACAATTTTTTCCATTGACTGATAGAGAAATGCTTGTAATCTTGCTGAGTCTTTAAGCTTCTTTCAAAGCAACCTAAAATATTAGATCTTGCAATTAATATTCTAACATTTACTCTTCTAATAAATAATTTAAAATGACATATATTTTAGTTATATTCATATAATATTAGTTGACATGTCATTTTCTTCTAAGATAATGATAAATTCAAATCTTCCCATGTGGTCTCAATGACTGTGCAAGAGGAGAGTAGGAGGCATGACCCGTGCTCATGGACAGCAGTAGTGAGGAGAGAAAGCTACGATTCACATGCAGTTATAAGACATTCCGAGTAAGCAACTAGATCAGGACCTCCCATGAAAGTAGAAAACCATCAAAGATGAAATGAACAAAGAATTGGCGGGGAGGCTATTTTGGATATGACTGAAACCATGCCACCCAGGCTTTATTTAACTTGGGAGGAGTTTTAATTTACAGAGGAAAGGCAATGAGCAAAACAGACACCTGGGGCCATCAAAGACAGTGCTGAGAAAATATAGAAGACCAGAAGCGGAGGCAATCCTGAGATATTCCAGCTAGGACAAGTGCTGCAGTAAGGAAACCCAATACTAGTTGGAGGGATATCGATAAAGACAAAACCAAAAGAAACACAAGCAAACAAACCAAAAACAAAATCCACATAGCTGATAGAAAGCTAATGCGAACAAGAAAATACTCAATTATGAATTTCCTCCACTGTGAATACTATAAAAGACAATCATATATGTCAGAGAAAGTGTATACCAGAATAAATAAGATAAAAGTTGACAAAACTAAGGTGGGGGGGCACTTATAAAAGGACTGCCAGACAGTCATACTAATGTCAAGATGAGGTGTATCTGATGAGTGAGAAGAAGAATGTGACAAAGCCAATACAAAGAGGAAGAGGCTGATGGGACTGGGATTAACAAGTAACAAAAGTAATGGGTTGGAGCAGAAGAAACATTTAAAGCAGCTACCAAAAATATTTCTGAAATAAAAGAGGATGTGGGTGCTTCGTATTCAGTTTAATTGGTCTAGCGCTTGCTTAAAATGCATGAAGCCCTGGGTTCAGTCCGCACGTAAATTAAACGTGGTGGTGCACTCCTGTAATCCCAGCCTTTGGGAAGTGGAGATGGATTAGACGTGCAGAGTCATTCTCAACTATACGGCCAGATCACGGCCAGCCTGGGACTCCAAAGACCAAGTTTCAAAAAAGCAAATAAAGACAAAAGAAGACTTAATTATAAACGGTGGAAGAAATGCCTGTGCACGGGTAACACTGTAAGTGCAGTAGAATTACTGGACGTTAAAGATAAAGAAAATGAACTTCAGGTTTTAAGACTTAAAAAAGTAGTCAGTTATGAGGAAAAGAAAACCAGATTGGCATCAGAATTTTTTAATAGCAACATAAAAACGGGTCAGGATCTGCCTTCACTATGTATCCTGGCTGAAGTAGAAACTGCTATGTAGACCAAACTAGTTTCCAAATAGCAGCCATTCTCCTTTTGAACTGCTGTCCCAGCAGAGAAACCAAATTGTAGAAGCTTAAATAATAAAAGAAGAACTAAGAATGATATGTCAAAATATTAGTAGCAAAGCATTATCAGATACTATCCTTTATATTAGTTCCATAAATTAGAAGACATTAAAAAGAATAGATCTTCCTATCAAATATATACAAAAAAGTAAAACAAAAACAAAAAAAGAACCAACCAACCAATCAAGTAAACATTGAAAACAAAACATATTGTAAAATACAAATTATAGACAGGTTTGTATATGAGACAGAGGTGACATCAAACATATCAGACAGTAAGATTAATCACTTATTAGAAGAGATTTCTATTATTTTGATTTTAATGGTTTTGGATGGTCAGCAATCAAGCACAGGCTTGTGCACAGGCCAGGAAAACAATCTACTACTTCTAAACCATATCTCCAGCCCTGGAAAGATATTTTCTGATTGACTTAGAAAGAAAAACCTAAATGTATGCAAGTGGCATATCTTTAGTGACTCTATTACATTCGAATGAGATAAAGTAAGCAGTAGATTGTGTGTGTCCAACATACACCCCTACATTCACTGCATACCCTGCACTACAGAAATCCACTTGGCAGTACGTTATGTATTGAAACATTAGTGCCCCAATGCTAACCGTTTCTGTTCTTCTAACTCCAGTTACTGCTCTGGTCAACGGTGTGCCTGTATGAGCTCAGTGGTCTAAGTCAGTCTGCCCAGCGATCATACATCACTACAAAGTGTAGTGAGTTAACCCTTGCTAATCCACTCTTAGTTAATTCACTGCTATAATGAGGGAATGGATGCTTGTGACTAATATATTACGAGATGCATTTCAAGAACTGTCCTAGAGGATTCTGAACTGTTGTGGCTCATTGTCTATAGCTGTAGCTAATTCACAAAGCCAATATAATTCAATTGTGCTGTGCTTACAACTCACCTTGTTTCATCCCTGTCCTGTGCTTCAGTTTTTTGGGAATATTTATTGTAGGGTAAAAGGTCCAAAATCCACTTCCAGGTTTGAAAACCTACAAAACCCCACCAATCCCTGAGCATGAAAAACCATCAATCCCCAGCACAAAATCTCCCTAATCTCTGGCCTTGGCTAGAAATCTCACTACTTTTCACCCTGGAAATCTCCACCCTGGAAGACCTTTCCCTGAAGAAACCCTTTATAAGCCTCTCTCCTGCTCAATTCCCTGCTGCTTCTTGCCCTAGCAGAGGCAGCCACCCTCTTGTGTCTTTCCCAATAAATTGCCTGTGTGATGTTTGTTGTGTGGTGTGACTTTGTGGTACTCCTTGGCTTCTGACTGCTAGGATACATTTCCCTTCAGAGCTGTAACACTGCCACAGGGAAACCTTTCCCCTCAGAGCTGTAGCACGTCCACTGGGGAGCTCTTCCCCTCTCAGACAGTTTTGTCTATGACATCATAAGAACTTCAAGCAACATAAAGACAAAGTATATTCTTCATATGTGGGGAAGGCTTATTATCTTCAAGATTTAAAGCTTTAAACAAGAACTGAAAGAGCTTTTATAAAACTTGAAGCTACAGCTTACGTTGTAACTACTATGAATACATAGGTGTTGTGTAACAACACTTACTGGTGGAGAAGGAAAAGTCTACTCACCCCAGACAGGGAGCCCACAACAGACCAAAGCATAGATACCACCAAAGTCCAACTGTTGAGCCAATGAGTTTTATTGGGGTTACTTAGAGGAATATGGGTGAGGGGTATTTATAGGTGTGTAAATGAGTCAATGACAGCTGCATCACTAGTCCCTTCCCAGAATGCAATATGGGACAGCTCGGAAAAGCTCAGAATCTGGAGCACACTGCATAGCCTGCAGGCAGCTCCACAGGTTGGAGACTGTCCCTCCTGGTGCCTTGGTTGGTCCAAGCCTCTTCCAGTAGCTCAGCTGATTTCTGTTTCTTCCAGGCAGCTGCTGTGGTCTCAGAGTATTCTTTTCCAGTTTGACTGGGTCTAAGAACCTTCTTTGAATCGTGGCTTGTCGGAGACAGACTGTCAGCAGCTTCACTTGTTTACTGGGGGGGGGGGGGGGGGGGCTAGAGAATCTGGTCAGTTTCTGGTTCTTCCTGGAGCTATTTTGAGTTGTTTACCAGTTTCTGTTCAAGGAGCTTCCATATAGAATGAAATCTTTCTATCTCATAAGACACGGTTTCACAGCACTGGTGCCAAAGAGAACTATCACAAGACATGGTTTCACAGCACTGGTGCCAAAGAGAACCGTCACTACAGACCATGCATAATAAGACACTTAACTGTGAGTGAGTTCTTACATATGCAACACACAGCCACTTTAATATAAAATGAAAATAAATGTATAGAATTTATAGCACAAATTATTCTACTTAATTTTTTAAAAGTCAGGAACCATAAAATTAAGAAAATATCTTTTTAGGTACACATAAAGCTTAGCTATGCACCACATCTGACTATACATCCCAAGTAAATAAATAAAACAGAAACTCCACAAACCTCAGTAAATTTTATAAAACATAACAAATATGAACAAATCTGTGGTTAAATAAAATAACCATACATAAAAATAGCTAATGACACACTTTCATGACTCGTCTTTGTTGTCTGGAGATCTGCTTTGTTGAAGGCGTCTTGGATCAAACTGGAAAAAGATCCCCAACTGAAGCTAATGGAAGCCCTGCATGTCAGTCTCTGGGATGCCAGTAAAACCGTGGGAAGAAGGAAACAATTAGGCAAGTAAAAATGAAACTGAAGAAAAGACATATTTTGCTCAAAAAGGAAGATATGCATCAAGTTAAAACATAAAAAGGAGAGTGGAAAACGTTTTCTGCTTAATAAACAACAGAACATCTCAGTGGAACTAAGAAAAAAAAGTCTTCAAAACAAATCAGCAGCAGGGACAAGAGTAAAGTGCCATCAAAAGAATTAGTGTGGCAGATATACAAGAATTGCCGTGAAGTCCCACTGAAATAAAAGATACAGTGCAAAAGAAAGACATAATTCCTAATGGTTAATTTCCCATACATATACAATTTATCAAATTTCATTCCAATAGAATTAGAAAGTTTTAAAATTAAAAAAATCTGTAAAATAATCAACAAATGACCCAGGGAAAAGCATCAGGCTCATACATTTACACCTGCCTCAAACAAGATAATCCTAGTAATGCTTAAATATACGCCAGAAAACACAAAAGGAAAGAGTAAAGCCAGAACACTGTCAAGGTTTTCCTTTGAAACAAGTGCCATGTTGATATGTGAATCTGGCAAAATCAGAAAAAGAAACCGAAGTCCAGTGTCACTGATAATCATGGATGTAAACATCCCAAGTTAAACAATAGCAAAAAGAATCCACAGTGCATTTAAAACCACACATCATGGACTAAATTGATCCATAAATATAAAACTTACTTGATGTTAAGGAGTCTATCCACATAGTCAAAATACTACTTATTCAAGAAGGAAAATAAAACATGTTTCATGGAAATTTTGAAGTCTCTTTGCAAACTCTAATGTTTCTGATCTAGCAAGCACACCAATGTTAGTTTGTTTTCTTATGCACACTGTTATAGTGGTATTCTATTTGTACTGAAATGTGATTTTATTTGTATGTTAATAAATAAAGTTGCCTAGGGGTCAGAGCTATCAGCAAGCCATAGCGAAAGCCAGGGCGGTGGTGGTGCACACCTTTAATCCTAGCACTCGGCAGGCAGAGAGCTAGGTAGATCTCTGTGTGTTCAAAGATACAGCCAGCATTGGAGACACACGCCCTTAATCTCAATACCAACCATAGAAGACTTGGAGGTCTGTATAGAGAGGCAGTGACGAGGCAGTCACGTAGTTGGGTTTACAACCAATGAGAAGGAAGAACAGAACTCTTATTTTAAAGGCGAACGCACAGGGAGTAGTTCCTTTTCGGAGAGGTCTCTTGGCGGGAGAGGCTAGCTGGCGGAAAGCGGGTAAGACTCTTAGCTCTGACCTCTTTGGCTTTCATCTTTACATTGGCTCTGTGTCTCTTATTTAATAAGGCAGTTGGTTACATCTACATTTGGCGCCCAACGTGACAAGAATCCATAAGAAACCGCTTGACTCGGCTTGGCTGCGGGTCCGCCGCTGGTCCGGTCTCCCGCCTTGGCGGTCGGCTCCGGACGGCCGGCTCTCTAGCCGGGGCCGAGTCGGTTTGGCCTCAGGCCCCAAGCGGTTAGCTTAAAAGCCGGTTAGCTTTAAAGCCAGTGCTACAAACAACTCAGGCCTGCTCTGCCGAACCGGGTCCCTGTCTGTAAGGCCAACACACGTGGTTGGAGTTTAAGGAAGTCTAGCCCAGGCCTGACTCCGCTCAAGCGGGGACACGTGTCTGGATTTTAGCCAGGGCTTCTCTCTCTCTCTCTCTCTCTCTCTCTCTCTCTCTCTCTCTCTCTCTCTCGATTCACCTTGAACACTAGGTGGCTGTTTTGAAATTCCCTCGGATTTCTACTGTTCTGCGCGGATTTGGTAAGTCAATTAACATATCAGATATTTTAAAGGAAACTATTTAAAAGAGAAATTTTTTCCACATTTAAAAAAAAATGGGTTTTCTGTGTGCATTGGAAGAAAATTGGGCTTTGTTTGCATTTTTAGGCAGTCTGACAATGGAACAACTGTATGGGATGATTACTATTGATCGGATTATGCAGTTTGTTACTATGTTTATACACATTTTACTATTTAAAAAGATAGTCAATTTAAGTGCCAGGGTGACAGTTTTAGAAAAACTTGTTAAACCTGAAAAAACTCAGACAGAAGAAATTAAGAGTGAAGTTGTGGATCATAAGGTTACAGAGAGAAAGCCTGTTTTCACACAGTCACCATTAATTTATCCGGTAACCGTACAGCAGTCGCCTGGTCAAATGTCTACACAAAATATTTGGACTCCAATTGACATGTTGGATTTACAAAGGTTTAAGGAGGCAATAGTATCTTATGGCATGCATTCCCCATATGTAAAGCAAATGTTAAACTCTTGGTCGACATATAATAGGATTACACCACAGGACTGGCGGGAACTGGCACAGGCTGTTCTGGAGCCAAGCCAACAGCTCCAGTTTCAACTTTACTTCAAGGATGAAGCTAAAAACATAGAAAAACAATGGAGGGATAAAGGAATACAAGTCTGCCAGGATCAGCTTATTGGAGAAGGCCAATATGCTTCAGTACACACACAATGTCTATATGATGACCATACCTTAATTCTATGTCGAACGGCAGCCTTGAATGCATGGGACAGAGTTGAGGAACCAGGAAAAAAAGCTGAGTCATTTACAAAAGTTACACAAGGCCCAAAAGAATCTTTCACAGATTTTTTACAAAGACTGGCTTCAGCAGTAAAGAGAATGGTCCCCGATTCAGAAGCTAGTCGGATAATAATTGAATCTTTGGCCTTTGAGAACGCGAAT